>VIEB01000255.1:236992-269843 GCA_006547085.1 Malus baccata
ATGACATTCACCGAAGATCACTCTCGATTGGACTATAGTTGATTTTTAATAAACACAAGTCCGAATGCTTTGCAAAAGGTTTCAAAGAATTCAAGAAATGTAAGTTGATGAGTAAGATGTCTAAAGTATTTACCTCCTTAGATTTGATCCAAGGAAAGGTAACACTTTGGAACAGTTTCCTTGAAAGATATCAAGGAAAGAAGCATCATATGATAATGGATTTCTCCATTAAGAGAAGAACGAACTCGAATAAGATTTAGTTCGTTGGATGTTATCAATTACCCATATATAAGATACACACTTCTAAGACAATATGATTATCAATTAGAAGATCTTCAAAAAATTTCTTGACTCCATAGGATGTAGTTGGAAAGAAAGATAAGTCTTAATCGTGTTAAGATTTGGGGTTGTGTGCTAATAAGCAATATTTGTTTGAGAATTATCTTGTGGATATCCTTAAATTAACCTTTGGATATCACTTCTATAAACCAACTAACAAATGTTGTTTTGTTGGGTAGTTCATTGTAATCCTACAATATGATTTGCCTAAGCGCAAATGAACGAGAGATAGAACTCAAAGAATGGGTTCTTTGAGAGACAAGATGATAATCAACAAATATAACAACCTAATTCCTACACACCACAAGCTCCAAGGTAGCCGAGAAGGATTTATAAACTGTCTCAGTTGAATGGTTTGAACTTTATGACTATGTCATAGAGTTACACCTCTTAATTTGAAAGAAATAAGAATGAAAATCCTTATGACTACATTGAGTGTATATATGACATATACTCAAGGAAATGGTAAAGTACCATTTGACCTGAAATAATGAAACCTTCATAGCTAATTGGTAGCTTAAGGTGACTACAATAAAAGAGAATGGTTGACTTGGAAGAAACCATCTTTGACCTAGTCTTGGTTTCAATTAATTCAAAGATTGCTAGCTACAACTAAATGGTGATTCAATGTTTGGACATAATATGGGTTTCCGAAACCATTATTAAGATAGTCTTGATAATATATGTCTGAAACTATGAATCACAAGACATGTAAGTTGTAGAGATCCATCCATCATGAATCTTAGCAAGCTAGTGGGAGTTTTAAGCGTCTTATGAGAGAAAGATCAAATCGTTTGATTTCTCATAAAGATGTAAATGAATCTTTTGTTTACTAGGTTTACAAAAGATTAGTGGGAGTTAATCATGTTCCTAAATTTGAATATATATATATATATATATATATATATATATATATGTACATATATGATATATTAATTTTGGAAATCAAAAGAATACTTCTTCGTTAAAGTTATGACTTTAAACATTCTATAACGATATAATATATATGGGAGACATAGTCTATAAACATGGGATGAAAATCTATAGTGATAGATTCAGGATATAATTGGATTATATCAAGCCCTAATGATAGACAAAAGATGCTAGGAAGTTTCTCATATGATGATAAACTTCAATCAGAAGGACAACTCTAATGAGACTAGGAAGTTGCTCTTCTCACAAGGAACATACCCTTTTGACTCCTAAAGAAACATAATGCATAAATAGAATGCTTTATGCATACGTAGAAAGATGATTTACGTATTTCATATTGTATGAAAAACATTGATATGAGTTGTACCTAGAACGGTACAAGACGATATCAGTGCAAGCCCAGGATCAAAACCATGACAACTGTCAAGTGAGTCCTTAAGTATTTAAGAAATACTAAGGTTATATATTCGTCAAAGAATGAGGAAGAATTAGAGTAACGTAATGAAAGCGTAAATGTATTAGATTATGAATCTAATCCATCAGTGGATGTTTCTTCATTATGAATGAAGAGATAATTAGATATCTTTTTATTATGACTAAAGAGATATTTGGATGGAAACATTAAAAGTAATGACTTTAGCGTGTTCCATTGTGAATGCAAAATATATTGCCATATAGAAGCTTACAACAATGTTGTTTGGATGAGAAAGTTCATTTATGAACTCTCTATTTGGTTTCAATCAGAAAGTGTCTCCAGTGTACCGATATTATGACACTAATGGGGTGATAGCTCAAGCCAGGGAATCAAGGTCTCATCAAAATCCGAACTCAAATGAAAGACTAAACCACATGATTAAGAATCATGTATAATGGTGACGTCGTTACTCTCAAGGTTACTTCTATGGTTAACATATAGATATCCATTGTCTAGGCTTACTACTCAGCCATTTTTGAAATGACTACAGAAGAGGTATCATCACTGATGACCAAGCTGATTGGCTCTAGTGCAAGCGGGAGATTGTTGGAAATGTGCCATAAAACCAATCATATGATGATACTTTACGGATATTTTACATGTTAAACTAATATAGTTTAATATAAAAGACAAAGATTATTGTTTGAAGTCGTCTCATATAAATGTTATACGTTTAAACGATAAGTCCAAGTAATATGTAATTGGGAGAATGCGATCTAAAGAAGTTAGATTCATGAGACCATTTTTTTTCGTATACATATCCTAAACGTTCCTGATCATAGGATTGTCAATTGGGCATTGACAATCTGTTAAGATCAGTACGTGCTATGTCTTCTCTTAGGGAGAGTGACTGGTCTCGAGTCAATTGTGTGACTGACACCAAGACAAGCATGTAGGTGCTTAATAGAGAATGAGTCCACTGAACACGATCAACAAGGAGTTCTCATACTCATGTCACATGAAAACTTATGGTTGGGATAATGTAAAGTAGTCATTTGACCTGAGGCATCATAATTGTCTTATGGTTAGGTCCTTGATCTTTGACTATATCAAAGTCACTCCGTCAGAGGGTGTCCACGGCATAGTTGGGGTTAAGCCACTTAGCCATGGAGACAAGTGAATGCGCAACAAGGGATCTCTAACCTTTAAACCGTTTGAGGGAGAATACTCTATGATGTGATTAAGAATCTCTGGCCAGAGTATGAATGAGATTTAGGAAATCGTTCCAAATCACATTCAAGGTAATCATATAAGTAAGAGAATCATATTGGATAGTAGACATGAATAAACTATCAAACCAAACAATGTGGTCAAGAGTATTGTATTAGAGAAAGACCGTACTGCATTGTAATCCTAAACTGAATAGGTTCTCCACCTCTTCTGATTAGCTTGGGTAACCATGACATACTGCTAGGTGTCACTCATGGTTTGTGGAAGCCCTAAACGTGTATAATCACTAAAGGGAGAATTGAAAGTAAGTTTCAATTCACAATCGATTTGAAAGAGTTCTAATCGCCCACTGTCTCGCTAAAAGGAACCTAATGGATCGTACACCGTGTAAGGTAGAGATTGAAGAAACAACGGAGATGAGTAAGGATAATTAATTGGTTTAATTATTTATGGCAATGATTAATTAATATATTAATTAATCAAACGAATAAAGTTCGTTAAAGACCTCGGGTTAGTTTTGGGCCTCAAGGCCTAATGGGCTTCGAACGTCAAACCCATTGACTTAAGTTGTATGACAACTTAATGACTAATAATTCCCAAAGGAACAAAAAGCCCAATAAAACCCTATGGCCGGCCATATTGATAAAAGAGTGGGTTTTGGACTTATTACAAGTTTGCCACTCCAATGAAGGTAGGTATAAATGTGACTTTATAGCCTTTTCTTCATTAGGGTTTCTTTTGGAGAAAGGATGAGAACACAAGCTCCTTTTTCTCTCTAAGAGGCCGGCCACCCTAGAGGATTTTAGCTAGCAATCTTACTTTTAGTGTGGTTAGTTAGAATTATAATTAACCATTATTTTATTGTGGCCTACCTGTGTGTTTGGCTTCCGAATTAGAAATTTCGGGTCGTTATACTAAGCTTAGCCCCTCCCCCTTAGTGTAGATAATATCGTTTGTTAAAAAAAAAATCATTTGACAACTAATTTAATCACATTATTATTTGCATGCGAGTGACATTTTTTATAACCGGCATTACATGCCTCTTAAGAAGTTTTGAACGTGTTTAAAAATAGAGAAAATAATATTTAACGAACAACTGATTGAATCGCATTATTGCTAACCTATTGTGATGTACTAATTATTAAAAAAAAATTGTACAAAAAAATTTAATTATTAAAAAACACATTTAAAATGATGAAAGTACCCCTACCACATTTGATGCATTATTTTGCGTTGCTTTTGAAGTTTTTTGTTTGAGCGGCATTTTTGTCCAATTTTTTTGGGTGAAGCTTGTGACACCAAAAAACACTATTCATTGGGCCATGACTTTATATATAAAGATATGCAGCAAAAGAAAAAGGAATAGTATTTAGGTACCATAGGATAAGTAAGAATTCTTATTTAAATTTTTTTGTGGTTGATTATAGAATTTCGTGTTTATAATTAAAATTCCTTACAAGCATGACGTTCTCTAAATCGATTACAAAGAGTTTTGAGTAGAGATTTGTAATGATTCCTTACAAGCCAAGTATTTTTTTGAGAAAAAAACAAAGCCGAGGAACAATGATGATGGGTATGAAACTTGAAAGAGCATCGACAGCTCCATACGTGACAAGGGAGAAATAGACAAAGCCCCTTCCCACCGGCGCCTTTCGTGGCCACTATTTTTATACAACGGTATAGTGGGGGGCACACACAAACGTTTGCAGTTTGGTTTTGAGCATCCCATAGTTGTAACCCAAAAACACAACAAAACAAAAGAACATGCCGGAGAGAGAGTTCCACTCAATTTTCAAACTTGATTATTTTTTCACACTTACTTTATTATTTTTCTTTGTTAGGTTGAAGGGAATGCAACATCAATTCATGCTTTGTAACTTATTTTGAGACGCAACGGTAATGGCTTTATTATAATATTAAGAATTGATACAAATATTAAATAGATCATTCGAGATAACATTCAAGAGATCCTCAATCTAAAGTCTTGAAATCATTCCCGTGAATAAGTAAAGGAACACATCTAAGTCTTGAAATCATCCACATCCAAATTCAGAGGATTGAGATGACACTCTAAAGTCCGTGAAACTCCATTCATGATAAAAAGGCTAAGCACTTTGTGAATTAGCATTTGATAACTTCTATGCACAAAGCCTTGCATATGAGGAACATGATGACACTCTTTGACAATGAGCAACACCGACTATGAAGAGAGCTGACAATGAAACGAACTAGTGTTGATACTAACATGAATTTTGTGCCCAATACCATCACGAAGATACCAATTCCATCAAAATAGACCCAAAGGAGCTGATAACACACCAACACAAAATTAAAATATTCACGGAAAAAAAAAGACTCACAAAAACCTCACCGAGGAGGTGCTTATTGACATGAAGAATAGATAAGCAACAATCTATAAGAAGATAAATAAGGTAGGCTAGAAAAATGGGGAGAGGGATTGCCACCGGCCATAAGTCAGCGCAAGGAACTGACAATTATAAAGTTTGTAGGTTTAAATTTGGTAAGATGAGAGACCTCGACAACATTTATAAACATTTTCAACCACTTAATAAATTTTATATTCATGCTTTGGTTTAATTTTCATTTTTGGGAAGTGTATGAATGATTTTAGGTCATGCAATGAGTTAGTCACTAAGTATCGAACTAATCACAAGCGTAATAGGTTCTCATCATCTATTTGATTCGAATATAAAACCTTTCATTTTATAAAAGAAGAAGAATATTACTGAACTGTAGTACTTGTCGGACAAATGAAGTACCGAACAAGAGATATTTACTGAGAGAAATACTGTTTATGCATGTGGGCAGTATAAGAGAGAATAGAGAGTGGTGGGTAGATGGCATTAACATGAATGTGTTTTATTTAATGCACTCTGCAATTTCTTCCACCTACAAATTAGGAAAACAAACATTTCTAATCCTATAGAAATATTTAACACGAATATTAGCATCTCCGTCCAATTCTTACACCTTTCGGTTCGATTCAAATAATCAAACAAAAAACCTTTGTTTGTGTAAGACTTTATAAATTTTGTCAAACTCATGACTAGGCACATTCAAAATTGCCATGTGCTATTATTTGACGGAAAGGTAAATGGAATTGAATGAAAGTGTTAAGTTATAACGAGACGTTAAATTTTGGCGATTAACTTAAAAATAAAATTTAGTACATATGGTAGTTTCACAATAATCAACTCGTATTAAGGTTGGTAAATTGCGCAAACTAACTATATTCCTATTCCGTTTGACATAAAGGTGAAGCCAATTTCAAATAAGCTTCTCTTCGATTTAGAAAGAGAGAAAAAAAATCGTAATTTATGGATCCGATGAGTGTTTTTGAAATTAGAAATCGGCGCTGCGCACTAAGATCTCATCACTAATTCACTTAGATGTAGGACCCACTCTCATCAAGTCCAGGTCAAGTGGACCTTCACCGAATTCCCCATACAAATATCTGCCGTCAAAAACATGATTGCGGGTCCCACTGGTTATGTAATGAACGGTTCAGATGGAGAGGAGGAAGAGGAGCCTCTCAAAGCAGCTCCTTGATATCCATGTCCTTCGTCTTCTTCTGTTGTGTTCTTCTGCCTCTCCCTCTCTCTAAAAATTAAATGCCGCTGTGTATACACCCCCTACATACATTCTCTCCTCCTCCTCCTCCTATCCCCAGTTCTCTCCCTCTCTCTCTCTCTCTCTCTCTCTCTCTAGAATAATAGCTCCAGTTGATTGCAGCAATGGCAGGTGCTGAGCTGGAAGAGGAAGTGATATGTTTTTGAAGATTGATTCACACTTGCAAATTAAAAGGTAAGCAAAATGTGATTTGTTTAAGCTTTTAAGTGCTTTCTTAACAATTGTAATCAAGAATTATGGATAAAGGTTGAAGCTTTGTCCAATAGTTTTGGGATTATTTATTTATTTATTTGGTAATTTCTGTTTAAATGCAGGGATCTAACAGACTAACCCTATATATTCTACCTTATGCTTTTAAATCAATACGGTAAAATATTACATGGGTTTTGTGGAAAAGTGACGTTTTCCAAAAGCACTTTCTTCATCTTTTTAAGATTTGGCAGTCATCGCAATAATCACTCTCTTTGTAAAGGTCTTTCCTTTTTGGTCCTAAATTGCTTTTGAAGTTCCTGAAAACGGCTGTTGAGTGTTTGCCAACAAAAACGAAGCTTCATTTGAATCACCAGAGAAAATAATTGCACTTGTGGAACTAACAGTCAAGGACATGATACTCACCCACACGTCTTTCATTGCTTTTAAACAATTTAAAAAATATATATTTGTAGCGCATACGTGAATTAGTTTAGTTGATTTCTTACGCAGATTTTAGTTTAAAAGAATTTGTAGTTCGTTCGTGAATCAAGTTAGTTAAGAGGAACAACTGGTGCGTACAACTATGGATAACTTCTTTTTATTTTTTGTAAATTATATAGTAATTTAGAGTGAGTGCTGTTATTGACACGTTAAAAATTCACCGTGCCAATAACAACACCGCTTAGAATATCATATTGAAAAAGTAAATAGATGTGTATAGTAAAAATATAAAAGAGAAGAAAACGAGTGTGAAAAGGGAAGGGAGAAAATTTCACACTGCCTTGACTTTTACACATGGTAGATGTAGAGTGTGGACTTATGGTGTTTTTGCACATGGCTTGCAGGCACAGTGGGTTTTTATTTTATTTTATTTTTGTATTTATCTGTATATTTAATATATTCTCTAAGCAGCTACTGCTTAAGCGAGCTTAGTGTGTGTGTTTAATTGTTAAATAAGTAGTTAAAATATACACTTAGTCAGAGATGCGCATGTTAGTGAAGTGAGATTAAGACCCTAAGGCAATCATTAACATTTTCCCTTTAAGATAATGCATTTTTTATTTCAATTTTACAATTTAATGGACTCTAATCCGTATTTTTAATCTTGATTGTTCCTTAGGTTTTATTGCTTGAGGACAATACCCGAATAGCAAAAAGATCAAAAGGGGCAAAAATAAACAAGGATGAGGCGAAGATTTGCTTGTTGCACCCGCGACCGGGAGATTAGCATCGACTTTGACGACCAAGAGAGTAAGTACTTTTCAAACCTTTTTTTCTTCTCTCCTACGGGTTGGATCACTGGTGTGTCCACGATACAAACTTCACTTCAAATGGACGGTGCAAGTTTGTCAAAGGCTTGTCCAGTCGCTACATTAGCGGCGCATAAATCATCTTGGACAACCAAATTTGTTAAGTAGTCGTAACATAATTGATTAGCTAAAAACAGCGACGAAGCAATATTCTAATCTATTTCAGTTTCAAATTATTTAAAATTTTCGGTGATTTAAGTTGAATGGTCACCTTTCGCAGGTGGAATTAGACCTGTAAACGGGTCGGGTTTATTGGGTTTGGATCGGGTTGAACCCGACCCGTTAAGTTAACGGGTCATCCGAATCCGACTCGTTAAGCTAATGGGTCACCCGTTAACACCCATTAACAATTATTATTATTATTTTTTTTTTTGCATAAAGTTTATTTTTTGTCATTAAGACTTTACTAAAATTACTAAAATATCCTCAACTAACGGATGCTAACGGGTGTTAACGAGTCCTAACGGGTCTAACGGGTTGACCCAAAGTGATCCGTTATTTAACGGGTTCACTCGTTAACGACCCGATCCGTTAAGCATCCATCCAAATACAAATATTAACAAGTTGGGTCGGGTCGGGTTAACGGGTTGGGTAAAAAATGCTAGGCCTACTCCGGAGCTTTTATTTTAGAGGGAATTTGAATCCTATCCGGATTCTCTTTCCAAGATTCTCATATTTTATCTGTTCATTATACATCGTGCGGTTAAAAATTATTTTGAATTTTTTATTTAAAATTAAACAAAAACAGTACCGATTGAAAGTCGGCCGCACGATGTACGATGAACGGATAGAATGTGAGGATCCATATCCTCGCAAAGAGCATCCGGAGAGGATCCTCACCCATTTTAAAGTAGTGCTATTTACACTTATTTTTATCTCATACACACTTTGCCAATTTTTGTTAATTTATCTTCTTTAATTTATTCGATCCGACTGTTGAAAATTTAAAGGAGTGTAAGAAAGATAAACATAAGTATGTGAATAGCGCCATCCTTATTTTATTGTACTTTTAGGGGATGGGGGAAATGCAAATTTGGACTTGTTTTTCTTTTGAGAAATTATATTCATACACCTCAAATTACTTCTCCCACACCTTTTTAATTTTTAAATATTTTTTTATCAAGTGTTAGTGGTGTGTAGAAAATATTAAAAAATTAAAAGAGTGTGGAAGAAGTAAATTAGGATGTGTAAATATAATCTCTCTTTCTTTTTCACCATATTGCAAGGCTAGGTTTGAATCATGGGAAGGGGAGGGGTCCCAATGTGTATTTTGCTTGCCATGCATCCTCTGCTGTTTGCATTTATATGTTCTGACTGGAAAATTTATGGTACTATTGGAAGATTTAATGTTTTGTTCCAAAAAAGGAGAGTAAGTTACATAGAACAGTTGTACTGTCATGCAGCGTTTTAGAATCTCAATTAATAATACAATATTACATATATAGAAACTTAAAAGTAAAATTGTGTTATTAGATTAAGATGCTACAGTAACGATGAACTTGCTTCATGTTCGTCATTTTTGCCGGAGTAAGATCAAATGCAATTTCACTAGATAAACCAAATCGAACTGTAGGATCATTGGTAGGTATACAAAATAAAAGTTAGGTAATAAATTGCCCGAATTTGCAGGGCAATAGGTATTTTAAGTGGGCCGGACTTAACCTTTATAAGTGCGGACCCCATTGGGCTCTATCTCATAATTTGAACCCTTCGGTTTTGTTTTAGCATGGAAAGTAGGAATCTTCCTTCTTAGTTTTTTTTGTTTTAAAAAATTTTATTTCTTGAATTTGCAAAAAGGGAGATATACCAAATAGAGTGACTGATTTATCAAACATCATGCTTGAAAGTACTTTTAAAATAATTGAAATTATTTTCAAATTGTTCAAAATGCTTCCTGTTATGTTTGGTATAAAATGTTAGAAGTGTTTATGAGTTCGAAATAATACTTGAAGTGCACTCGAAGAAGCTCTTGTTGTGGTGCCCTTCTTTCAAAAAGCACCTCGAGTGCTTTTCTAGATAACACTTGAATTTTTATTAAGAATTTCAATGTACTTGTAAAAAAACAAATGATTTGTAAGTTAGTTGATTAAAAATTTAAAAGCATTCACCCTTTCGTCCTACGTTTCATTATTTGATTTAGAATATAGATTAGTGGACCCGCACCGTATGGAAGCGTCATTTTAAGTGGAAACACTCCTTATATGAGACAATGAAGTAAGTGGGTGGTGGAGCGCAATAAAGTCATTGTCTTTGTCTGCAAGACTTTTCAATTAAAAAAGTACAATGATTTCCTTCTGATTTTTGCATGTATGCTTTAGGCATGTGTTTCGTATCAGATTCAAATCTTAACCACCACACAATGTAATCGTTAACGTGGATGTGTTTTTTGGGATGCCAATAATAATTCGATTCTTAAATTGACCGAAAAATGCTTTTTCCCCTCGAAAAGTTCTCTATTGCTTGATCCAATTTGTACTGAGTGAGGAAGCTTCTGCTTTCAATTCAAATCTGTATTTTTAGTAGGAAAAAAATGAACAATGATCATGGGAAGAGTCCTTTCTGATGTAAATTAGAAACTGACATCAAACAATAACACTATGCCACTGCTTGTTTTTATTGCTCACATCTCACTCTCTCTCCTGCTAAAGAGGGACCTAGGTAGAACGGGTTCACCGTCACTATAGTGTTCAGAGCCAATAATAGGAGGACGGATTTGACTGATTATGTCTTTTCCTCGACACGGCGTGTGAATTATCTTGTGTGTTTTTACTTGAAGTTCTTTGTGACAGTTTGGCAACAGTGCAATTACATTGCTGCCTTGTTGCCTTGCTGCAAGGATTAAAGTTTATATGGGATGATCCATCTGATATCTGTCTAAAAGTAGAAATGATGAGATTAAACTTGCGCGTTTCAGGGATAATGACATACAATGGACTCGAAAATTGCATTCTCAGCAGTCAATCTTTTGAAAATGAAAGCGGAACAAGTAGGGGAGATGGCTTTATAACTGACTCACTGGACGATGATGCATCAACCTGTTCTTCAGGAAAGGATGTTTCTGGATCTTTCTCGTCAAAATGGATGATGGTGAACAAGGATGAACAAAGTCTTGATGAATGGGATCACTTGGACAGACCCCAGCATTTCTATGTTAACCAAAAACCTGATTATCCGCTTCAGAACTCAGATGTCGAGGCAATGAAAGAAAAATTTGCAAAGCTGTTATTGGGTGAAGATGTCACCGGAGGGAACAGGGGCCTCAGCACTGCACTTGCACTGTCAAATGCCATTACAAACCTGGCAGGTTTGCTTTAAATTTGCTTCTCACTATGGCACATTACGTTACCATATTGCCTACACCATGTAGCCAGTAAGATTGGCATTATTCATGAACAGCCAACTATTCGTATGATCGTATCAGAAGATTCGGAACTAGTAGCATAAACTATTTTTGTAACTGTTAGACATTGCATTCATTACACTGATATCAATATAAAACTGCACTTGCAGCAACGATTTTTGGAGAGCTGTGGAAACTCGAACCACTACCTGAAGATAGGAAAAGCAAATGGCGACGAGAAATGGACTGGTTTCTTACGCCTACGAACTATATGGTTGAGCTGGTTCCTGCCAAGCAAAATGGTGCAAATGGTAGAACACTAGAGGTACGTGTCAGTTAAGTTGGTTTGTATTGACTATACAAATGTTATTCAGGGTAATGAGATTGGTGTGTGATTCTTAATGCTGCAGATCATGACCCCAAAAGCCCGTGCAGACATACACATGAATCTTCCAGCACTCAAGAAGTTGGACTCCATGCTTATTGTAGGTGGTCTCTTCATTGCCAACGATAACCATGGAAAATTTACTTGTTCTTTTTGCTTTTCACTTTAACTAATATCTTTTGTTCGCCTTATTAATCTTCAATTTATCAGGACACACTTGAGGCAATGGTCGATACTGAGTTTTGGTATGCAGAGGGAGGTAGCCGGGCAGAAGGGAGGAACAAAATGGCAAGTCAGAGCAATAGATGGTGGCTTCCAACACCCCAAGTACCAGCTACTGGGCTCTCTGATACAGCTAAAAGGAAATTGCTTAGTCATGGTAGGATAGTGCATCAAGTATTCAAGGCTGCCAGATCTATCAACGAAAGTGTGCTGCTTGAAATGCCTGTGCCAACCATTGTCAGGGATGCACTTCCGAAGGTAATACAGCCTCTCTTTTTTTTTGTTTCATAGCATTCTTAATCATCGATTACATAGACAATTTAAAATCAAATTCTTGTAACTTCATCACGTGCTTGATGATTATACGTCTAAATGTTCAATACATCATTGATAATTAATTATATTTCTTTCGATGTATTTAGTCTGGAAAAGCAAGCCTTAGCGAGGAACTGTACAAGGTCTTGACTGCTGAAACAAACTCAGCTGAGGAAATGCTCAATTCACTCAATCTAAAATCCGAGCACAATGCCCTTGAGGTCATTAACAGGCTGGAAGCTGCTGTTTTCTCTTGGAAAGAAAGAATTGCAGAACAAGCGACCAGTAAATCACCTGCTCGAACATCTTGGTCCTTCATTAAGGACCCTTTATCTGAGATTGATAAGATGGAGTCACTATTGGATCAAGCCGAAGTACTTATACAGCAGCTGAAGACCAAATACCCCAACCTTCCCCAAACTTTTCTAGATGTTACAAAAATCCAATACGGCAAGGTAAGCTTCGTAAGTATATCCGTTCAATTCCAAGAAAAGCTTGAGTTTATCTGCCTATTGCTTCAAAGTTCAAACTATATATAAGCTTCTTGATATTTATTTTGTGGAGTTTCCGTACACAAACAGCTTCGATTTGAAAACCGACATTTACCATATGAACGTTGATAAACTTGTTCAGATACTTGGAAAAGGGGGATGTAGATTTTGGTGATCACCTCCCTTTACTTTACAGGATATTGGTCATTCAATTCTGGAAGCATATTCACGAGTACTTGGAAACTTGGCATTCAGCATACTGTCCAGAGTAGGAGATGTTTTGCGAGAAGATGCTTTGCAAAATCCCGACTCATGTACAGAATCATGTTACCTTCCGGGGACTAGTATCAGCTGTAACTCAAACACTTACTCATTCATTGATGGCAACAGTGGGGTTCCCCGGCATTCTGATTCTACTTTGGGTAGCATCGTTTTAGAATTTTCATATAATGTAGCTAAAGATAGCCCTGTGACTGCAACACCAAGCCGATCACGTGTATGGTGCATTGGTAGAGAGGCTTGTGTAAGTGTTTCCCCTACAAACTCCCCTTGATGAAAATGTATGGGAGCAGCAGAAACTCTTATTGTAAATGGTTATCATATATGTTTAATGCGGTACTACAAATCTCAATTTAGAACTCTCTGAGTAGTATAACACACCATTGCTTCTGTGCATCCAGTGGTAGAAAAAATTTCGCACAAAATTAGCCCGGCCAAAATTTGAACTGGGGCGTGCACGCACGGGCGCGCGCACACACACCTGAACTAAAATTATAGATCACGTAAAAAAAAAATATATCGAACTTTTAGAAATTTGGCATAAAATCAAGAACAATGGATCCATCACACTTACTAATGCACTTTTTTGTAGCAGAGAGATTCAAGTCTGAGTTCTAACGACGGAAAACACTTATTCTAGCAGAGAGATTCAAGGCTGCCTTCTAACGACTGAAAGCACTTATTCTAGCAGAGAGGAAAGCACTTATTCTAGCAGAGAGATTCAAGTCTGCCTTCTGATGACAAAAGCCAGTTTTCGTCTGTGGACACTACTTTTGTCCCAAGGTCATAGCCTCGGCCACCTTCTTGAAAGCAGGCCTAGAAGAAATGTCCTCCCACCAAGCCTTAACGTGAGGACGTTCATTCACCAACGACGCCCCCGGAGTCTTCATGAAGTAGTAAGTGTAGGAAAGGTGGTGGAGATCAGCAAGGCTGTAGAAATCACCAGCCAGGTACTTGGTGCTACTCAGCCTGGCCTCGTACACGTCCAGAACTTTCGCGAGCTTCTCCAAGTTGGCGTCGATGACTGCCTGATCCGGTGTTTGTCCGCGCATGGGGACGATGATATGTTGGAAGACAATGGGAGAGATTGCAGGGTGGAAACTCTGGGACTCCACCTCTGTCCAGACCTTGACCAGAGCTGCCTCGTTGAGGTTGTTGTGCCTGATCAGATCAACACCATTTTCCTTGAATTTCTCAGCCACATATGCAGTGATAGCTCTTGACTCTGCCATATAATTATAAACAAATGTTCCAAATGAGTATCATAAAAAGGTAACAAATGGTTCGCACCAAATAATTCCGGATTAAATCCAAAACATTAAATATTATTACCTACGGAGTAGCGTTTCAGTAAATATTTACGTGAATTAAAAACAATGAAAAATATCAAAATTTGAAAACAAATACACACGTGAGGCTAACTTTATATTTTTAGCCTCACAATTGAGGATCACGTGCTAATAATCAGCGAAGAGTTAGCGAAACTTTTAATTTTGAGCTTAACAAACATTGTTACATAATTTAAGATGCCTTGTTTTCAATTCACACATGCATATACATAGTTTAACGATGATAAAAGAAAAAAGAGGTTTGTAAAGTTAAAAGTCAAAAATATATAATTACTATATTACATTTTTCTTAATGCATGCTGGGCTTGTTATCAACAACTAATTAACATATGCGTCCCTTGCAATTATTGAGGTTCTACATCACCCCTTTAAAAATGACAAATAATTCATGAGAAGAACTATGCCATAAGCCTTTGGAGTTCATGTCCGCGAGTCTTTTTGCACGGATTAAGATTCTTTCTTCTCATTTTTCCATCCCCTCATTTCATATTTTTTATTTTGTCTTTATTTTTCTATAAAAAATTTATTTAAAATATTGACGTGACTTAACCTTGATCGTTCAAATAATAAGGGAAAGAAAGGGAGGAAAAAAAAAAAGAAAAGAAAAGAGTAGAGAATCTTTTTCCCTTTTGCACCCGCGCGTTGTCAGCACTTGGAGTACTCAAATTGGCGGGCCAATTTTTCCACTTAAATTGTTATTAGGCTCCACCATTTCAGTTCATATACAGTTTCTATATGTGGATACATGTACAAGTATCTGGTGAGTCTCTCTCACTTTTCGATCCATTAGAGGTTTATTTTGTTACTACATTTGTTTTATAATCATTTTATACAGTGTTGTCCCGGCTCCCTGGAGATGATTGTCCTTGTCAATAATTAAAAAAATTCATCTGTGTAATAGGGTGGACTGAAAAAAATTTGTAGCTAGTCAAGGTTTTTTTTTATTTTTTTATTTTTTTATTTTTTATAGTGAGACTGAAAAAATTATGAGTATAGAGGTAAGTTCAAATTTTCTTCAAAAAATTAAAATTTGATAATTATAAAAAGAATTAAACATCAGCAAGGGATGGGTTTCAGGAGACTTGACGATCTTAATTTGTGAAACGTTTTGTTTATTAAAATATTTCAAAAACTGGTAGAAAATCACCATGGAAGTTGCCCGATGAGTGATGTATATTGAAATACTAAAAAATAAAAGAATTTTAACGAAAAGTTTTCGGTACTGTTTACTTTAATAAAAAATCATATTTTGATTTTAAAAATTAATCCTGGTACTATTTATTTTACCTTTTACTTTATCGTTATCATTAAAACATAAAGTTTCCAAACTATTTTCATTAGTTTTCTAAAAGTAAACAAATATAGGAAATCAAACCGATATTGGAGGAGGACGAATCGTGATGCTAAGCAAAATCATAATTATGATGCAATTGCCAGAGAAATCTGAGGTTTGAAAATAATTATATTAAAAAATTGTAAAAGAGAGGTGCATATATATTTGTAAAAGCGGATCTGAACGAGAAAGGGAAAGAAAATTACAGGGAAACCATTGATATATACGTTAGAGAAAACAACGAAGAATATTTACCAAAAAGAGTGAGATCACCATCTTCAAGCACTGGAATCTGTCCGAAAGGCTGCAGAATTGTAACAAAAACGAGATCAGAAATATAAATCTGTATATACGTTGCGATTAAAAGATCAATTCGATCGATCCGATCGATCAATTGACAAAGAATATAAGGAATCTGATAATTAAACATGTAATTAATTAGTTACATTTTTGGCGAGGAAAGGGGGCTGCTTGTGTTCTCCTGCAAGAAGGTTAACAGGGACGAGCTCAAAATCAAGGCCTTTTTCATGGAGAATGGTTAAGACACGAGATGTGCATGTCGAGACAGCAACACCATGCACTTTCACTCCCATTTTCTCTGTCTTTGTCTCTTTCTTGTGTGTAATAGAAAATGGAGATATGAAGATGTGAGGTAAGAGGGAGGCTCCTCCTTTTATATAGTAAATTACACAAAACTAACTTAATTGTGGATCGAATTACAATCTCATACTTTATATTTTAAACATCACAATTTTATACCTCAACTTATAAATTCAGTGTAATGTCAGACATCCGTTAAATTTTCTGTTAAATGATGATATGACAGAAGCTAGGCCCACTCTTTCGTCAACTGAAAAAAATAATATATATATATATATATATATATTAATAAATTAAGAATTTTTTATTTAACAATTAAAATTAATTAAAAAATATTTTGAAAACAATATTTTATTAATTAAAAAAGAAAAAAAATTGTTCTTCTTCGGTTCTTCCTACCCGAGCACCTAGAAGCCTCTATCTGCATCTCAAATATGAATTTTGTGGCAACCCATCTCCATCTCAAATATGGATTTTGTGGCAACCCATCTCTTGCTCCTCAATTCCAGAAAGTGTTAACTCCAGGCCATATAATGTCTTCTCTCTCTGTATGGTTTTTTCCCAAAAAAATCCATTCCTTAAAAACCAGAGGGAAGTGGAATCAAAACCCCAGAAAACGCAAGAAAACCAGTGGGACTTCGAGATCGGAAAACCCCTCGAAAAAGGGAAAATTCGGTCGTCGTCATCCGGGCGAGAATCTCCGTCGCGGCCTCAGATATCCCTTCAGAAATGGCCTTGTGACTGCTTGGAACATGTGGATGTAGCAGGAGATTCCACGGAGGACGACGAAGAAAGAGGCTTTCGGCTTTAACTAGGAGCCGCCGGAGAAACAAATTTGGAAGGTTTGAGAGAGAAGAAGAGGAGATAGAGGGAAGAAGAAGGAGGAGAAACATGAAGGTACTTTGACGGCGGGGGTGAATCTAGGTTCTTGCCAAAGCAAGAACGACGGTCTAGAAGCAAACCTGCGATTTTGGTTTTTGCTTCTTTTTGAAATTACTTTTAACCAAGCCTTTTTAATTAATAAAATATTTTTAAATAACTAATTAAAAAATATATTTTTAAATTAATTTTAATTGTTAAATAAAAAATTCTCAATTTATTAATTCTTAATTATTTTTTATTCCAGTAGGCGAAAGAGTGGGCCTTGCTTCTGTCACGTCATCATTTAACAGCTAAATTAACAGAAAATTTAATGGAGGTTTGACATTACAATGAATTCATAAGTTGAGGTATGAAATTGTAATGTTTAAAACATGAGGTATGAGATTGTGGTTCGACCTATAGTTGAGGTAGTTTTGTGTAATTTATCCTTATATATAAAAAAAACTAATGATAAATGCTTCAAAATTTTGACTTTTAACAAAAAATCATGCAATAACTTTATTTATGTTGTAGAACAGTTGACGTTTCAGACCCTATTAGTCTCTCTGTGTCTTAATTAAGCTTGAAAAATCCCTGAGATCCTTGTTACCTACAAGAAGTTAAGAGATAATTATGATGGCTTCTGCTTAGGGCAAAGAAAAGCCAGCAACCATAAAGCTCCAAAAAAGCTACTTTGATGTGTTGGAATTGTGAACAGAAGAGAATAATAATGGAAATGGGGCCAAAGCTTTGAAAAGGTGTGTTGCACTATGTAAAAGACAAAAAAGCAAAGACTTTTTGGAATGGTGCATCATGTGAATGAATAAAGAATAATAATAATAAAAAAAGTAAAGGCTTTTGGATGATGTTGCGCCATCTAAAAAGGAAGAAGGAAAAATATTTATTTATGTGAATGATGTTGGTTTAAAAAAACACTTTCACAAGTTTTATTTACTTTAAAACAATTTATTTACCATGGACGGTATTACCGCATACTGCTTTAAGTTTTGATTAATGTGAATGATACTGAATTAAAGTCCTTGCCACAAACTTCATTTACTTAAATGCAATTTATTTACTATGGCTGGATTTACCGTATAATACTTTGATTTATTTATTGTACTTCTCTTTTGTTACGATGAGTATATATAGGACCTGAAGTTCCTTGATCAAATCAGAATCTGCAGTTTCTTGATCATCATCGTATAAAAATGATTGGACCTGAAGTTCCATCATGCAAAAAGATCAGGAATGAAGTCCCTTGATCCTCAAGATTGGACATGAAGTTCCCTGATGAGTACTTAAGTTTGAAGTGCCGCATTACCTTAACTTAATTGTAATAAAGGATATAAGAGTGTCAATCCATAGACTATTAAATAAGGACCAAAAGTTCCCAATGTCCATACTCTAAATGGTTTAGCAGAAACATTTATTAAGTGGATGAAATTGATTATCCGCGTTCTGCTCATGAAAACAAAATTGCCAGTTTTTACATGGGTACATGCTATTTTGCATGATGCATTATTAATTCGGTTGAGATTTGTTACGAACCATCAATACTTCTCAGTACAACTCGTGTTTAGGAACCAACCAAACATTATACATTTACGAGTTTTTGATTGTGTTATCAAGTGCTTATTGCACTGCCATAACGTACTGAAATGAGGCATCATTGCCAATTAGGCATTGATGTTGAACACCATCTATCATTCAATATTTAGAACCCTTGATTAGGGATATGTTTATCGTGTGGTTTGCGGACTGTCATTTTGATAAGACAATTTTCCTGCTGTTAGAGGGAGAAAATAACACAGTTGCAGAAGAACGATAAGAAAATATCATTCCAGAAGAACGAAAAGAATTTGTCTTATTTTGATTCACGAAGCAATCAATATGAAAATGAAGTAAGAATAATTGAATGATGCAATGATTTGTCAATCAAATGCCAGATGCATTTAATGATGCAACAAAAGTGATGAAATCACATATACTTGCTACAAATGTGCCTACAAGAATTAATGTCCATGTTGGACAATATAGTGAGGCAGTAAATGATTTATCTGTTGCACGCCTGATGTCACAACCCGTCCCGAAATATTATATTTTTAGGCATGAAATTTCAAATATGCCCTTAGACGTTTTGAGTTGTGTTGTGTGGTTTAGACTTGGGTTGTGGACCAATATGTTAAGTTCTAATTATTTTGGACGAATTAGAACTAAACTTTCCTAGTTTGTGGTTGGTGGTTGTTGCCAACTTGGACCACATATTCACTCACACACATACACATCACTCCCGCACTTTCTTTCTCTCCTCCCTCTCGGACTTCTTTCCATTTTCCGTACAAGCCGTAAGGACGAACTTTGAACTCAAGCTTTCATGCACGGATCGACGTCAATAACATAATTTTGAACTCCTTGCAAGCTTCTGAGTTCATTTATACTAATTGTAAGACGTGAAACCTTCGATTTCACGAGGACAAAGAATCCCCGATTCGGGGTACTATTCATGTGGTCGTAATTATGGATGTTTCAGGAAATTTGAAACTTGTAGGAAGTTTTAGAACATCCTTACGAAGCTCGGAGAAGAAAAACCAAGTAAATTGGACGTCGGGAATTTGAGATTGGCGAGTTTTAAGTTTGACCGGATTATCAGAGCTTTTTCCGGCGAGTTCCCGAAGTTTTAGGGTCTAAAAGTGGTAAGGTTTTATTCTACTCCTTCAAGGCTTCAATTTGATATAAATTTGGTGAATTTTGGTACAAAAATGAAGAAGTTATAAGGTTTTAAAGTTTTTCCAGTTTCCGGCGATGGTGACGGTCGTCGGAGTTCGAAGGTAGGAGACGACAGAATATTCCATCAAAATTGACAGAATATTCCTAATGGCGACTAAAGGCGTTGGTTGATTTTAATGGAATATTCCTAACGACAGTTAGGGTTCCGTCAAGGTTGGCCGCGCGTGGGGAGGGCGTAGTGTCATGCCCTCGCCGGCGCGTGACAACTCCAAAATTATTTCTAAGAATTTGGGGATGTTTGTGGAGTTGTGTAGGTCACGATGATATATTTATATACCCCATTTGATCAATGTATGAGAAATTATTTCATAGTTTTGTGTATGTGCTTTAAATAACGTTTATTCAATTATTTCGCATATAGGTGAGACATATCTTGAGAATGAGCGCCATTAATCGAGGCTCGGAGGCTACAACCCTTCGACATACCAGTGAGTGGGCTTTCAGTTTTCTGTATATACTTATATACTTGAGATTTGTTTCCCAGAAAATGAATTTGAATGGTTATACATTTTGAAATACCATGCAAAGTATTTGCCTATTTTATTTATGCATTAGTAGTTGCATATATTTATAATTGGTGCTGCGGACGCATAGGTAAGTTCATAAATTAAAGATTGAGATTACTTCAGTTATGTGAAATTTGATGTGGTGTTTTAAGAGCTCATAAACTTGCACCCGGTGTTAGTGCTCCTGCTCAGAGTTAGGGCACAGTCCTTCACGTGATGTTCACCTTCCGCACTATATGCTTACCTTGGATCCAAGTTAGGTGCACAAGCTTGTCGTACATACCACTTTAGGTGGTTTCGACTCGTAGGTGACTCGTGATCATTCGCACAGCTTTCACGTGATTGTAGCACTAGAGCAAATTTACTTTACACCTTGTCTTGTCATACAAACAATTGTAGGTGGTTCCGACTCGTGTGCAGGATTTGATTTGATATGATTGAGATTGGTTACGAGCTATATACTTAGCAGTGCAGTTTCAGTTAGAGAGATTTGGCTGATGCGATATTTGACATTTATATATTTTGCCTGGTTTACCTATAGCATTGCATTGAGATATTTTGGCATGGTATACTTCTATGGATTTTCATCTTAAGTATGATTTCAGATACAACTTATTATTATTATTTTCTGGGAAATTATACAGGTTTTACGGCGAGAGGTTAGAACTTTTGAGAAATGAAATGATTTTGAAAAGCTTTGTTTTTGCCCACTCACACTTTCTGTTTTGCGCCCTTCCAGGTTTTAAGTAGAAGTGCTTTGGTGGATCACGAGGATTCTGAAGGGGGTTCTGACAAAACATCACCATGTAGGAACACCCTCGGGTGTTGTATTATTAGTACATGTTCTGCTTGACTGCACTTAGACTATTTATGCTCTGATTGTGTATTTCACACTTAATCTCTCACTAGCACTCTATCTTAACTAGTTCTGCTAATAGTTTGGTTTTTATTCCTTTGCAATTCCCTTTTATCTCTATTGCTTCTGCACTGTGCACATTGTTACATCACTCCCACATGACGGCCAGCATGCCCTGATTTAGGTCGGGGTGTGTCACCTAAAGCGTGGCAGACCTTCAGACTCAAAACATTTAGTCATTTAAAAAAAAAAAGAATATGGCACTACTGAACTATTGCATTCTCGAAGCATAACTATTGCATGCCATACGCATGATAGTCGTTGCATGGATATAAGTCCCAGAAAGGACAATCTATGGACATGGGAATGTTGAAGCATGATAGACGTATAGGTTCCAATGACTCAACTCCCGGAAGTGAAGATTAAAATCCAAGCTCTCTAACGCTCAAGAGGAGGTTATGATCCGCATTCTTTAAGTTACGACTATCCTGGAAGAGATAGTGTAATGCCCTTGAAGAGGAAATGGATATCTAAAGAAATGAAAAGCTTTTATGCATGCACATGCACATGAGAATATGAAATCTTGAATTGATGATAACCAATGGTAATTTTGGTTTTTATAAGTAGCTACTAAATTCATCAATGAGCTATGTTGATATTGAGTCCTGTTCTTTTTCCGTTAACAAAAATTATTGGCCAAAAATGGAGAAGGTCAATTCCATTACAATTTTGTATGAACATGGAAAAATGGACCTATATACTTGAATACAATACAAATAGCCAAAAGATGTTGAACCAAGGAGGTTACATATGGGCATTTGTAATACAGTAAAATACACTTACATGATATGACACAAGGTTACTAATTGAAACATGAAATTATACTCTTGTAAACAAGTTTATATGAATGGAGAATTATATATGAAGGGTTATGAGTTGCCCACATCATATCTTTATAAGTAAATCCCTCAAGTATACATGGAAGCAAAATTGCTCTGTATAAATTCCAAAGGAAAATACGTCATAAAGTGTAAAAAATCTCTGAAGGATTCAAATTGCTTGAAGTAAGACCTGGAAGGGTAAAACATAAATTATGTACTCAATACCAATGGATGGTATAAATTGCTTTAGTGAATACTATCATTATGATATTGTTGCAACATACTAAAATCTCTTGCAAGAAGTTGATGATATTAAATTAGAACTCATGAAGAGTTGATGATATTAGATTGGGACTCTTGAAGAGTCTGAAAAGATTATAAAGTGTTGAGAGAAATATTGTCTCGAACTACAGATCGAACAATACGCCAACATGAATCTTGTCCATGATGTTTATGATATTAAAGAATCATATGGATTGAAGATTATGAGTTAAATACTTAAGTGATTAACCAATATTTAGACACTAAGAACAATCATTTATCTTCATAAGGGAAAATATAAATTGATATTTGGCCCAGAAGTACCACATCTTAGTGAAGTATATGCTTTATTGTATTTAGCACAATACATAGAATGAAAAAAATGCTTATCTATTAATATCTCCGAGAAATTATAGATATGTGCATACACATGAGTTAAAACAAACAAACAGGATGAAACCTTCACAAAGGTTGCTCATGTGAAGCCTCAGTACTCGGCAGTACCCCAGAAAGGAAAGGCACTGGAGATTGATCATGTGACGCCCCGGTACTTGGAAAAACACCAGAAAGGGAAGGCATTAGTTGCTTCAGAATCTAGCCACGTATCTCTGGTGATCACTTTGAATTTGACTTTCGAATTTTAGCAGCTGGTCAAGCTTTCTTTTCAAGTTCGTGGAGTAATTATTTGCAAGCACGTGTAACTCTCTATTCTTGTGCCTGAGCCCTCTAATCTCTTCTTTCATCAGTTTTCTTTGCAAGTATTCTTTTATCTCTGGGAGTGAGAAGGTTCATAGCTACTATTGTATCCGTTGTATTGTCCCTCATCATAAAGTCTTCAACCATAAGAGGACCATTAGAAGATAAGAAGGACGTGCGCTATATATTATCATGACGTAGCTCATCTGTATCACTTATGAGACTCTAATCTAAGCAAATTTTAGATGGGTAAGCCATTTTCAGAAATGATGAAAGAAAAATGGGGTAAAATAAAATCTCAGAAGTGCAAGAAGGGGAAATTTTTTACAGGCAGCAACTTTATGAGCATACTCTTGAAAACAATTGACGTCTCTATAAAAGAAGACGCAACATGGTCACTTGTTCAAAAATCAAAGAGACACCCCCCCCCCCGAATTTCAAAAGCTAGATTTTCTTAAATAAAGTTCGTTGGCATTTTTCAGATGCAATCTCAGCTTTTCGGATATCACGTGCAACTTTGTCAAAGATCTCTGACAAAGTTGAAAACACGTAAATCTTACTGTTCTAATTACACCACAATTGCTAACAAGAGTAAAGGCACATCACCACTCCTTGCTATTGGGAAATCTCTATATATGTCGACCTCTGTTCTCCATAACAAGGCAGACTTGAAAGTATACCTAACTCTTCCTCATCTCTGAGAATACATCTTCAACAAAGCATCTCGAAATACTTAGTTTTCTTCCTTTCCGAGAATACCTCTTCAAATAATTCACACCATATCAAGAGTATCTCATATCATTAGGGTAAAAAACAAGAGTATCTCATATCATACTTTCTTCATGTCCTTTTCTTTGTCCTTGTTCTCACCTGCAGGACAAGGAGAAAGAGAGCAATTAGCCGGCACTTGGAATCAACCTTCCGATATGGAACTGATTGCACAGAACCTTTGCCTGGTTGCTTACCTTGCATTGCTCTCGAGTACTCATTTTCAACTGTTGATATGATGTTGGTTACTTACACTGAAGCTGGTAAGCATGATGAGTCACTGAGAAGTGATGTTCTGAAGGACCATTCAAATGCAAAGGTTGCATTCCACTCCTGCATCAGGTGACAAATATTGCAATAGAAGATGTCACACCTGCATGGGAGAAACTAAGGAAAATACCACTTTTGCAAGAAGTACAGATAAGGCAAGTGAAAATGATACATTGAAGCATGTGGAGACAGGCATAACGAAAACATGTGCCGATTCATCCCTGACGGAGCCGAAGATCACTTGTCACGTAGAGCTGCTCGTGGTCCCATTTCATTCAAGAACAAGTCCCAAGGCCCTTGAACAAATCACAAGTCTGATTCAAGATCAATTGTCTAACACACTTGAATCAAATTCAGCTACATATAAAAGGAGTAAATTCAGACATTTGGAGGAAGTCTAGCAGAAGGCCCTTTAGCCCAGTTCAAGAATAAGCATGTGGAAAGTCAACAAGCACATTATATATGGTACTACTCATCAGGGGGAGTATCCAAAAACAGATCAAGATTTTAACGAGTCAATCGAAGACTTGTGGCCATTCAAGAGGGAGTGTTGTAGAATAATGAATGTCCACTCAAATAACTAAATAATGGGCAAGTTGCCCTTCCACTGTCTGCCGATAGAGGTGGGTTCAGTTGCATTCGATTCGGTTTTTTGCCAAAACTGAAAACCAAACTGAAATTACTGTTCGGTTTGATTTTTTGTTGGTTTAGGTTCAGTTCGGTTTGTATTCGGTTCGGTTTTTTCTGATTCGGTTTTTTTTTTTGTCAATAAAAAATAATACTCAAAATAGATAATTAAATAAAAAATTATTAATGGTGAAGACCATAATTGCTGATCGTATGTCCGTTATTGTTCAGTGCATCTCCTCCATACTGATTGGAAAAGTTATCAGCATGGTTGTTGACTGGAGAATGGGCTTGGTAGCTTGAGGTGTGATGCCTTGCCAATTCATTGGCGGTTTGATTCAAGCCAAGTATGCCAAAGAAGTCGGAGGTGATGCAGCTGCTGGAGATTCCAATCTTATTAGTCTTGCTTCTGAGTCTGCAACCAACATAAGAACCGTGGCATCATTCTGTCACGAAGATCATATACTCAGAAAAGCAAGAATATCTCTGGAAAACCCCATGAAAAAGTGTAGGAGAGAAAGTATCAAGTACATCATAATTCATTAGTGTGGGGATCAACCTAAACTTGGCTTATTTATAGAAATTAATTAGTCGACAATTAACTGTCTAGGTTTCTAATTAGGGAGTGATCCATTGCCCAGTTGTTCTAGCTCTCCCAGTGGACTGGTAGTACACTCAAACATGACAAACATATACTAGTTTGCTAGCAAGATTAAAATCTAGTTGTCCAGTTCTAGCTCTCCCATTGCCCAGTTGTTCTAGCTCGCCCAATTGTTCTTTAGCCTACTGTTTTTTATAATTTTCTAGCAAGATTAAAATCCAGAAAATGAAAAACAATCACATTGAATTTTAAAGGCAGATATGGAGTCACAAAGTCCTATCATTCTAACCATAATTCGAAAAGTGAGTAGTAACGGTAGAAAGAAACCCAAAAACAATCACACTGAAAATGAGCACACTATGTGAAATTCACAATTTAATAAAATATTAGATCTGGAAGAATTGGTAAGCAAAAGCCTAGAGTAAGCAGAAACCCAGATACATGTGCTTTCATAAATCTCAGTCACTTCATAACACTAATAAATCCAAGAGTAAGTAGTAAATGCAAAGTATGAAATGAATCATTCTCTAATCAGAACATATTTTAATAGATAAATAGAATAGAAAATTTAATACAGAGAAATGAAAGTATGAGACTAACCTTTTGCAGTCGAGACTTGAAACGGCAAGAAGAAGCTCATGGCGAGATGAAAGACTGATGGCGAGGGCGAGGTGTGAGAGATTGAGATGAGAGTGAAAAGGGTCGCGCCGTCGTGAACTAGCGGGTCGCCTATGATTCAAAACCAAGTGAGACAGAAAATTTGAGAGAGATAGAGAGTGATTGAAGTTGAAGACCGAGAGAAAGAGAGAGAGAAGAGGCTAACCTTTTGCTGTCGAGTGTCGAGACTCGAAACGGCAAGAAAAAGCTGACGGCGAGGGCGAGGTGTGAGAGATTCAGAGTGAGAAGGGTCGCACCATCGCGGGTTTCATGAGAGATTGAGAGAGACAAACGATTGAAGTTGAAGACCGAGTGAGAGAGAGAGGAGGCTCAGGTTGCGCGAGAGGGTTACTGGGTTAGGGTTCATGGAAGGAGTCTAGAGGCAGGGAACGAGAGAGAGAAGAAGGGAATGAAAAATAGAAAAGTGTGGCTGTTACTACTAGTGGCTAGGGTTCAAGGGTTTTGTTGATTTCTCATAAAAATAAAAAAGATTCTTAAAAATCCTAGAGGCATGAGGGTTCGAACCCATGTGCTTAAACTTGAAAAGTTTCATTAAAACCAACTTGGCAACAAGTTCTGTTTTGTTATGATTGTATGACTAAACTATTTAGAAATATTGAAAAAAAATAATTAAATATATATATATATATATATCAGTTCGGTTTCCGAACCTCAAAAACTGAAATCGAACTGGCCAGATTCGGTTTGGTTTGGTTTTTTTTTCGCTTTGGTTTTTTTCGACCTTGGTTTGGTTCGGATATCGGTTTTTTTCGGTTTTCGATTTTTTGAACCCACCCCTATTTGCCGAAGCTTGCTTCCTACGACTCCTATTTTCTATATAAATACAAACCCCACACAACACCAAAGTGGAGAGACTCACAACAGAGATAGGAAGGAAGAGAGAGAAAGAAAAGAGAGGAAGAAGTGAGGAGAGAATAGAGAGAGTTATCTTTATACTCCTATTATTCCAAATTATAATGAAAGCACCACTGCTACCCCGAGGACGTACTCCAATCACACTGACTGTAGAGGAACCTCGTAAATTTTGTGTCTTGTTTATTTATTTCACTGCACTAACCGTCAATTTTACAACAATTTAATGGTTAGGACAAAGCTTAACCTAAATCAGTCCAATTAACATGGCCCAAGCAAAATAACCTAATGAGTTTCCAGTTTTACCCTTGACAATTTTTAACTCTTTTGTTGTTAGTTTTTCGTATGTTTTTTTTTAGTACAATGATATACTTTACACTAGGGGTGGAAGAGTTCGGCTAAGCCACATAATGAGCAACCTAATTTGAGATCGAATTTTCCATTTATGAGATTCGAACCTAAAACCTCTCACTTACAAATGAAGAGAAATACCACCAAACCGTAATACTGAATGACTAATTTTTCGTATGTTAGGCCATCTCCAACCAACCTGGTCAAAGGGCTAAAAATAGCAAAATGACATGAAAACCGTCTCCAACCGAGGGCTAGGCCAAAAGACTAGTGGGCCCCACCAAGCTAAAACCACTAAATTAGGCCAATCGATTGACCCAAAGGAGCCAGCCAACAAGCCCCGGGCTGGCCCAAATTTTGAACTCCAATAGCTACTTGGCGTCAGCATGATGCCAGGTTACCGTTGAATTTGAATATTTTTTTCCGGACAATTAAAAAAAAATTATAATATTTTCCCTATAAATACATAAGCCATTCATACATCATTTCTCACATAATTTTCACCATTCCATACTATTTTACTTCATTTTATTTCAATTCTTCACATTATATTCTCTTACCTCTTCTAATAATCTTTCTTTCAATTTTTTTTCAATAATTTTCAAATGACCACATCTGCAATGAAAGGTAGGGATTGGACCCAAAAAGAAGATGAAGCTTTTTGCAGGGCTTATATATGGGTTTCAGAATATAGTGTGAGGGAGAGTTCTCAAACAAGTGAAGGTGTTTGGACTCGTACATCCAAAAAGTACTATAAGTTCTACGAATGCACCACTCCACCGAATTCCCGAAACCACGAGAGTTTTTTTTCAAGATGAGAAAAACATCTTCATCCAATTTTGAATAAATGGCATCAAGCAATGTTAAAGGCCGGAAGCAGGCATGAAAGCAGAGCCAATTGCTACGACGAAGTACGTGTTTTCACAAGTTATTTTAAATATTTAATTATATCACATTTAATTTCATAAATTAATTTCCTTTAATTTTTGTAACTATATTTTCTAGGTACGCCAAGCAGAGGAATTGTATATGGAGGACAACTCGAAACCCTTTAGTCATCACGGTTGTTGGGAAATTTGTAAATGGTGGGTGTTATTTGAAGATCCACCTCAACAAAGAGTTGATCCTATGCTGGTGTTCGAAAATGTTTCCTCAAATGCAGATGGGGATGAACATGGATCTCCTACTATTCAAGAAATAAGGGTAGAAAGTCCGTCTCCCGGTGAAGGTTCCATACTTAGGGCTATGAGACGAAACAAGGCTCGAAAATTGAAGGAAAAAGGCAAGGCAAATGATGATTATGCCTTTCAACAGGAAATGGAGTCCTCATTGCGATTAATAGCAGAGCAAAATGCCTTTGACGCAGAAGAAAGGAATCGTAGGCACAAAGAACAGGTAAAACAAATACATGCAAAGGAACACTTCGGATTACACTCCAATGAGTAAGACATATTTTGATAGCAAAATGAGGGAAATTATGGCCCAAAAGTTGTTTACATCCGACTATACTCCTACAATGGCGGATGAAGATGATGATTATAGTCTTTAAATTGAAGTTGTTATTGTCTATAATATTTAAGTTATAGTTTTTAAATTGAAGTTGTAATTTTTAAATTTAAGTTGTTTTAGTCTTTAAATTGAAGTTGTGGTCTTTAAATTTAAGTTGTAGTTTTTAAAATGAAGTAGTTCAATATTTAAATTGAAGTTGTTGTAGTTTTTAATATGTTTGAAAACCTTATTTTAATAAGGTAGTTTAATTTAAGTAACCATATTAATTCAATTAAAATAATAATTTATGTTTGGCCTATGAACCTTTGGCCTCCTTGGTTGGAGATGATTTTTTTTATTACAAGGCTATGTTTGGCCTATGACCCCTTGACCCCTTGGTTGGAGATGGTAAGAAATATGGTATGACAATGTTCATTAAAATATTAATTTCTGGAGTGCTATAGGGCTAAAGGGAGTCCTCTGACCCTCATTCGGTTGGAGATGACCTTAGTCTTCCATTTTGCTATTGTAGTGGAAGCTCACCGCCATCATCCACACAAAGGCCAAAAAGCCAACCCCACTCAAATCAAACCCTTATTTTATATTGGCTTTTTAGTTAAAATAGTCATTGAGGTTTGCATAACACATAACTTTGGTCATTGAGATTTAAAATCAATAGACTTAGTTTATGAGATTCTCCACTATCAAGTATTTTGGTCATTCCGTTAAAAAACTCTATTGAGTTAAGGGTATAACACATAACTTTGGTCCCTGAGATTTGCATAACACATAATTTTGGTTCCTGAGATTTGCATAACACATAACTTTGGTCTTTGAGATTGTCCACCATCCATCACTTTAGTCATTCCATTAAAAAGCTCAAGTACCACTTAACATAATTTTTTAATGGAAGGATCAAAACAATGGATGGCGGACAATCTTAGAGACCACTTCTATTGATTTTAAATTTCAGGGACCAAAGTTATATGATGAAAATCTCAAGGCCCATTTTGGCTAAAATCTTTTATATTAAAGAGCAGATAATATGATTTAGGGGAAAAAGTTTCAATCATATATACCATGATTGCTTGCTACCTGGCAGCTCATGAATGGCAAAGGCCAAAGTCAATAGATTATTAGGTTTCCCCTGCTGGAAAAGAATCCTATCAAGGAGATCCCGTAATCATGTCCATTCATCGTATATCATACAATCAGAAATCATTTAAAATTAAATATAAATAATATCTAACGAAACTTAACTGACCGCACGATGTACGATAAACGAACATGATTACGAGAACCTTCGGATCCCGACGAGGATCCCTTTCCTCCCCTATTAACCCACTAGCATAAAAAAAAAGTTAAAACAATTTACATATATAAATATATTAAAAATATATAAGTCGCACATAACACTTTGTAATTTAAAAAATATCTTTTACACGTGTGTAAGTACGTGCATGAATGCTAGTATCGCTTAAAACTTAAAAGTATATTTCTACTCACACTCCACACAACCCGAACCTTTTGTTTTGAACAAAAAAACTTTCTACGGTTTCATCTTTTTCTCCCAACTTCGTACTTTTCTCCATACACTTTAACTAAGTACATGTATAGAGTCAAATAGTCGTTTTGGAATCGTAAAATGAAGTACCAAACTTTACTTTTCTTTTTTGATTTTATATTTACAGTCCTTTTTTTTTCCTTTCGAAAGTATGTAAATATTCATTTTTATATATCTCTTCCGGTGAATAAATATTTTACACCCTGTCATTGAATTCTTTTTATAATCTCGCCTAATCCGTCTCTACAAAAATTAAAAAAAAAAATATTTCAAGCATATTACATCTTCTATTGAAGATGCATTAACTTGATATAATTTTAAAACTTTATAATTTAAAACTAGTATATGCCTGCATATAAAATGTGCGAAATTTTCAACTTTTATTTTTAAAATTAAAGGAGAGAGGAAGGGAGCGAGAGAGAACATGGGGGTGAGCAGAGAAGGAAAGAGGTTTGTTTTTTATTTTTTCTTAAATTAGAGATAATAAAATGACTTGTAGGTAAGCATTAAACAAAAAAAAAGAAAGTAAAATTTTGTTTTGTAAATTACGTTACTATTCTTAACATTTTTGTTATGATTAAAGATAAAAATATATTTTTACTCTCTTTTAATTAATAAAAAGAGTTTCATTAATACGCAGTTTGGATGAGAAAATTGAATAATTCGTTTTGAAAATCATCTCAAACTTAAAAGGTAATTAGCCTTAAGTTTTAATTAGATTGATGGGGTAGAGAGAATTTTCAAAAGGAAAAGGCTACGACATAAACATCCAGAGATAACTTTGCAGTTGCCGTGGAGCGAACACCATTCATGGGTTTAACACGGTTTGGGCGTCCGAAGGGAGGAAAAGGGCAGTCGAGCCCCAACCTATACGTGGCCAACTGTGGGCCAGCAGTGGGACTCTCCTACGACACCATAGCGGCGGTGTTTGCGGCCTTCGGTGAAATCAAAGGAGTGTACGCGGCTGACGAGAGCGGCGCTCGGGTTGTTGTATCTTTTGCAGAAGAGGGTTGTGCCCAAAACGCCTTGAATGCATTGGGCGGTCGGCCTTGCCCTGAGCTTGGAGGGCGCTCCTTGCACATTCGGTACTCTGTGATTCAGCCCACTTCGCAGGTTTGGAATTCAACTCGTTTTTGTTTGTTGGGTTGTTTTCATTGATTTGGTAAAACTGGATGCTCATCATTGTTCTGGTGAATCTTTAGAGTAGCAGGAATAGTGTGTATTTTTTTAATTTAATTTTATTGTATTGAAGAAATTAGCTTCTTTTAGGAAGGAATGTGGCCGCCAAGTTAGCAAGGAATGAACTACGAAGTGTTAGATAGCGGAGATTAGACATGACGTTCATGAACATTACAAAGGCACACGACGGGGATTTGCAAATCACTCCCATCTATCTAACATTTTGTTGTCATTTCCTTACTAACTTGCATCAATCTCTTGGGACTGAGAAATCTCTTACCCAAACATAGCCTTAATGTCTTTTCCGTGATGTTGTATCTCATGGTTCCCGCTTAGAAACAAACCGTTACATTGCGTGGTTCCGCAAATTGTTTGTTATTAGTTTTGATGCATAAATTGATTTCCCAGAGTATGTATATCATTCCTCAGTTTCTTATCACATTAATATATTTGATGTCTTTTTAGGGCCGAGCAAATGATTCAGTTCCCGTATCTTTGTTGGCTTCAGATTTAAACATTCCTGGCCTTTACTTGTTTCATGACTTTGTCACTGCCAAAGAAGAGGAGGTGTTCACTCCTTGTCCACATACATTTTCTTTTTAAACTTGTGAGGCATCAACTTAGTTTTCCGCATTTCACCTTATATATGTATCTTATTTTTGTTTCTTTAGGAGTTACTTGCAGCAGTTGATGAAAGGCATTGGAATAATCTTTCGAAAAGAAGGGTTCAACATTATGGCTATGAATTTTGTTATGAAGTAAGCCTCAGATATTTCACAGCTTGCCTCCTCCTAAACTTGATTATTTGTTCATAAACTACACCATTGTGAAAATATCCAATTATTTTGTTGGACAGCAATATCTCGTTTGAAATCTAATCATTACATTTGACGTATCAGTCCATGCAACTTGTTAAAACATGGGAGTGGGGGAATGTTTCTTCTCGTGAATTTGTCAAAATTCTCAAAATTCCATTATATTTTTTATCAGTTTGAAACAGAGTACCAACTTGGAAATTGGTTGAAACAGAGCAAGAAACAGGAAATTGGTTAAACTAGAGGAAGAATTTGGAAGTTGGTTTAAAACAGAGCAATGATAAAGCATGCTATGGGAATGTTACAACTACAACAACAACAACAACAAAGCCTTTTCCCACTATGTGGGGTCGGCTATATGAATCCTAGAACGCTATTGCGCTCGGTTTTGTGTCATGTCCTCCGTTAGATCCAAGTACTCTA
>VIEB01000255.1:271467-294724 GCA_006547085.1 Malus baccata
ATTTTGACTCATGTATATGTACATATTTGTAGCTTATCGGGGATATCAATAAATAAGCTTTCCTTCATTTCAACGTATTCTGTTAAATATACCAAAGCCTTCTTTTAATCTAAAATGATTTGTAGTTGTGTTGGAATATTTACTAGATATTCTGTTGTTTTTCCTACTCTTTGTTTTCTTTTTGTTTTTAAAGAAAGGGTTACCCAATACTAGATGACTATAGTTAAGTTAGGAATATGGATGACTTTCCAAGCGTTTCTGACTTTCTGTATAATTCTAATTTTCTTGTTGCTACAGACAAGGAACGTTGATTCTAGAAAGAACTTAGGTGAACTTCCAAGATTTGGTTGTGTTGGAATATTTACTAGATATTCTGTTGTTTTTCCTACTCTTTGTTTTCTTTTTGTTTTTAAAGAAAGGGTTACCCAATACTAGATGACTATAGTTAAGTTAGGAATATGGATGACTTTCTAAGCGTTTCTGACTTTCTGTATAATTCTAATTTTCTTGTTGCTACAGACAAGGAACGTTGATTCTAGAAAGAACTTAGGTGAACTTCCAAGATTTGTATCCCCTATACTTGAAAGGATATCTATGCTTCCAAACTGCAAGGATGATGAAGCTATTGTTTTGGACCAGTTAACGGTATGAAACTATATATTGTGCACTTTATTTGTGATTGTTCTTTCATTTGACAAAATAGATTTTTTTTTCTTACTTTTATTTTGTGTTGGAATGAAATTATTGGAATGTCATGAACTAGTATGTCTTAAGAATACGAGTTATTGCATCATCATATGCATACTGAAGCTAGACTATTATATTACAGGTTAATGAGTACCCATCTGGGGTGGGTTTGTCCCCACATATAGACACCCATTCTGCTTTTGAGGGATTAATTTTCAGCCTTTCATTAGCAGGACCTTGCATTATGGAGTTTAGAAGATATCTGGAAGGCAGGTTGCCTCCTAGACCTTCCTCAAGTTCTGATTTTGAAGTGGAATGTTCTGAAAAGAATTCAAATTTTTTAAGGAGGGCAATCTATCTTCCTCCTCGGTCTATGCTACTGTTATCTGGGGAGGCGCGCTACGCGTGGAATCATTACATTCCACACCATAAGGTATTTTATATATTTTCTGAATTATCAACTGGTTGTGTGCTGGGGTCTTGCCTGCTAATCACCTAAACCATTTTACACTACTGTAAGAATGTGTTAGAAATGTTACTTACCATTGAACATATATGGCATCGAACACAATCATCTCATCATCACACCATTCACCACCACATGCACACACACACACACACACACACACACATTGGTGGATTGTCATTCTCATTGATGGAAAAGGTTCATTAATTGCTTCTTTCACAGATTGACATGGTGAATGACAGTGTGATAAGGCGAGGCTCAAGGAGGGTGTCGTTCACACTTCGTAAGGTACATAACATCCAAAGTCTTTTGCTTTTGTTTTTATTTTGGCTGCTACTGTGGAAACTCAAATTCATACCCAGAATCCTTGAATGTGAGTTACAGAAGGAAATAAATTGCTATGCCTTAGACGATACAGAGTAAGCATCTCAATTGCCATTTTAATATATTACCCTCTTTTATGTATGAAAAATCCATCAATAGTGTCGTATAACCAATTTTGAAAACCATCACATTTGCACTTATATTATGTTTGGATTCGGAAACTTATGATTCAAAAATGTTGCCTTTTCTAGAATTCTGGAGGGCAGTTATGATAGTTTTGTGCAATAGCTTAGAGAGACTGATGTATGTCGTGAACTTGTGATATAGAGTGCAAAAAAGTGCAAACTTAAAATGGAATTTTGTTAAAAGGGATTCTGCTTTGCAAGATCCCACATCCATTCAAAATTATATTTTATAAATCGCTTTCAGGTTTTTGGTTTACAATGTGGGGTCAGATGTCATTCAATCCAATGGCTTGTAATCTTAATAATCTATAAAATTACAAGCTGTTGTATTGAATTATATGACTTTCTCACAGGCTCTAACAAAATGGCTCCCGTTATGGGCAGTAATGTGGTTACCTTTCTCACTGATTAGAAATAAGGAGCCTTAAAATACGTGGGCACATAGTTGTATAGAAAAAACATTCCTACTCATACTCGATTTTGTTATTGTTAAATCACCGTTGTCGTCATAATAGTGATGTAGCATATGTCGGCACATAGTATACATGCTATATCTTCAATGATATAACACGTATCAGGGTACTGTTTAGTGATATATTAAAATTATGACTGAAGATGCTGCAAGAACCGAGCAAATATATGCACTAATGAAATATCATCAATTTATTTGTTACTTCTTATATTTGCTACCGTACTTGAATGGCTGTGCGGGTGTGAATTCAAGTGCTTCAACTGAGTTCCTTGCTTTCCCTTTCTTCCCCTGTGTTCGTAGTTGTATTTAAATACCGAACTAATCTCCTTCAGCGTACATTGCATGTGCATGTGGTTCAATACCTTAAATTGTTTCCATGCTATCCAGTTTTGCGCTATGTTCTAATAATTAGATTTATGATGTTAAACTAAGTTCTTTCGTGCTTTTCAGATTAGAACAAGTCCTTGCCAATGTGAATTTCCAGAATATTGCGACTCTCAGAGATTAAATGGGTACGTTTCTTGAAGGTAGAAGATGTTGCTTTGAATTCTGCTTCATTCAATAGCTTTATTTCATAAGAGATGGTTAGCATGGTCTAAGGTGATTAAGCGGACTTGATTCTTTGATCTCTGAACAGGTAACCCTGTGTTGTTAATAGTTGGTCGCTTAGATCTTCAAGGAAAGAGTTTAGCAATCGATGATCCCGCGTATGATTTTGTAGGATGAAATTCCAGGATCAGTAAATGGCAATCCATGTAGCGAAGTTCGCTGCTGGTCTTACAAGGAGTAGAAATCACGAAAAAAGGAAGACAAACTTAGATTTTGTTGTCCGAAGCATTTACAGATTGGTGTAACAATTTCTTATACTGTAGAATTGTCGAAATTTACCTGAGGAGAAAACATCAAGTGAAATATTTTGGCCATTTTTTTCCTTCTGAAAATTGGAAAATCCTGTTGCTTAAAGCAATTGCTAGAGCATAATTGTTGAGTTTCAAAATGGAATTAAGTGATTTGAGTCATTTTACGAAGGGTATAATAGACTTTGACATATGGGTGTGCATATCACATCTATGGGGGTACACATACCATTCCCATTTCTTTGTGGGTAAGTAAATGAACTTATGAGACAAAGAACCGACCAATTACAAGCCCGTACAGAAGAAAGGCCAATCCCAAAAGGGAAAGATCAAGCCAATTTCTACAAAATTCTAGTTGGAGATTTGTGTTTCTTTTCTCAAGGAGGCACATAAAAGTGAAGACAACTTCTGTATGTGCACCTATCTTTTTCATATTTTAAAAAGAAAATGAAAAATATTGGGTTTCCATACGAGTATTTCTACAAATATTGTGTAACATGTGTCACAGATTCAACAGTGATTATTATTCTAAAGTGCAAAAGGTGAATAAAAAATAAAACCGTCCTGTCTAATCGTAAAAGAATGAACGTATGAAATACAGTTTTTTGTATGATTCTTGGTCATATTACATTACATAGTACATGAAGTTTAATGTTTGGCACATCTGCAAACAGTTGAAAGGCAACAAGTGTACGTAGCAATGCAAGTTTGGTATATTTTGCTTTATAAGAGTAAAGTAGTGAGCAAGATGATGGATATATATAGGGATTTTTATTTTTTTTTCAAAAAATAGGGATTAGGTGTGGGGCTCACGCTACATTGAACTTCAACAATCCGAACCGTTTATTTTGTAGGTCTCGATTCATAGATCATCCTTGCAAAAATTCAATTCAATCCAAAACCATTTGCCTATTTAATTATCAAGATAAAATTTCATTGTTTTTTATATAACAAAGTATTCATTAATTTCTTTGAACCCAATTAGATGTTTTAAACATTTCCGATTTGGCTAATATTTTGCAAGGATGATCTATGAGGTGCAACTTGAAAAATAGACGGTTTGGATCGTTAAAGTTCGATGTAATGTGGACCCCACAACTAATCTCTATTTTTATAAAAAAATAAAAATCCCTTCCCTTAAAATATTTCATATATATGATATTTATATAATATGATAAATACAGACAACACAAATGCTTTCAAACAAGGAAAGGAAGATACCAAAACCTTCCCCACCATTGAGAACTAGGAACAACCTCAACTGAATTCCACGTCTTTGGGGAAGCCACTCAACCCTAAAATCTTCACCACCACCGCCACCTGATCCAACATAAAGCTGCCCGTAAAACCCCGAAACACTCTTGCCCTATATGTTGTCGCTCTTCGGGTTGGCCCTCAATGACAAAACCAAAAAAATTAATCCATGGTCCGCATCACCAAAGAACCACACACCCTTTGGTTTGGTTTGCAGCCATCATCTGCACCGTTATAGCCATAGCCGTGATCATCGCGGGCATCGCGGTGTTTGTCGGCTACATGATCATCCATCCGAGGGTGCCTTTCGTCACCGTCACCTCCGCTCATCTCGACAACTTCCAAAACTCCGTGGCCGGTCTTGTTGATACGGAGATCACCATTGTGGTAAGGGCGGAGAACGACAACACCAAAGCGCACGCAGTGTATTCGGACACGAGCTTCATTCTAAGCTTCCAAGGGCTGAACATTGCCAAGCTGGTGGCGTATCCGTTTGAAGTCAAGAAAAATAGTTCTGTTGATTTTCATTACTTGGTGCAATCATCGTCGATTCCTCTGAGTCCGGAGCTGATGGATCAAGTCGACATTTCGTTGAAGCGGGACAAAATTATTTTTAACTTGAAGGGGAACCTGAGGGCAAGGTGGAGAGTAGGGCTGCTTGGTTCGGTGAGGTTCTGGGTTCACTTGAATTGTCAGCTCAAGTTTCATCCCTCAAATGGAACCTACATACGCTCTCCCTGCAGCTCAAGGGCAAAATAGTATCCAATCAATAGATTAATTCTTCCTTCTTTTTCTTTATAATATTATAATTACTATCTTTCAGTTTTTTATGTACACAAATTAAGTTCTTCTTTCTTCTTGTTCATCTATCTCTCTCCTGCTCAGGCAATTGGCAACGATGAACACATTTTGAGATTTAATTACAGAAATAATCAATTTTTAGTAACGATTACATATAATTGATCCTATAAACTTTTATACTTTCTGGAAAAAAGAAGAAAGGGTTAATTGTCATTTCATAAACCTATTGGAAGAGCACAAACGCATCTTTTATAAGAAGCTCCTTAGGCAATAAAAAAAAAACTTGGGTAATTAGCTGTAATAAACATATTTTAACATTTAGTTGCAAAAAAAAAAAAAGTTTAGTTCAAATGATGGATTTGGTAATGTAGCTCTTAAAAATGTTTACACTTGTATTTAGTTTCGGAATGTTTATTGAGAAGCTCATTTAGTCCTCAACCAGCAACAATGAAGGGCCAAAGAGAAGGCTATGTTTTAGATCCCTATAGTTTTATTTTTGGGTGCAGTCTCGGTTACATTATTTTCACCTCCTCTAATGCAGGACTATACCGTAACGGTTTAGTTTAATTGGAGAGAAAAAAAAGGTGAAAAGACATAGGAAGCCCACAAGGCTCCACAAAGGCTTTGTCATAGTACTAAAAGCAGCATGCTCGAGGGTATAAGTGGCCAACCTGAGAGCTACTTGAAAGTAACATGTTTGCTGATTAAGATATAGCCCTTCCTGGCTAGGATATAACTTTGAGGACGACCTTAGGCAATAAGAAAAGAAGCGAAATACATGAAGCTTTGGGCATTCAGTAATCAAGTGGCAAGCTGACGGCACCCACGACAATCGTGCAATTTAAGCAAAAGAAGGTAAAGCTACCTAGAAGCAACTAAAGATACCCAGAAATCTGTGTAAATGGGGCCTAAAGAAAGCACCTTTATTTTCTTTATTTTGCTTTTGTGATTGCCTTTTCTTGGCTTTTTGTTTGGAGGTCTTTTGGAGTTGCTTCGAGGTGGTACTAATGAATGAGGCCAATGGTGTGCCTTTAACCAATTTGACTATGACCTAGACCAATTTGATAATACGTGGAAACTGAACAACTCATTGGCTAGCAACTCGGCAAATTATACGCACTTATAGAACTTAATTGTCATTAATTTGGGTTTTGAGAAAGGTACATCATGCACATTGTTGCGAGTTGTATGTATATATTTGGTAAGTTGTAAATAGACTTAATGTCTCACATCGGCAAAACAACCATTTATTCACACTTATAGAACTTAATTGTCATTATTTTTGGGTTTTGAGAAAGGTACATTATACACATCGTTGCGAGTTGTATGTATATATTAATTACGTTGTAAATAGGCTTAATGTCTCACATCAGCAAAATAATCATGTAACAATGCTTCTATTCCTATAAAAACAATTCTTTACTAAAAGATAATTATTATAATAAAACCATAATAATATCTTTTAATAACAAAATTATCTTCATCTTTCCATCCGACGGTGTAAAGTTATGCTCACTCAACGGCCTTGATTGCACGGACCGACGATGTAAATTCGGGTCCAAACAACTCCATATTGGAAAGGCTAAATCACGAAAATGGTCAATGAGATTTGCATAACTCTTCATTTTGGTCCCTGAGATTTCAAATCAATAGAAGTGGTCCCTGAGATTGTCCACCATCCATCATTTTGGTCATTCCGTTAAAAACTCCGTTAAGTGTCTTGGAGCTCTTGGCCGGAAGTTTGGACAATTTTCAAAGCTTCGTAACTCAATTGCTTTTTAACCAAATCCGACCCATAATATATCAAAATGAAGATAGAAAAGTGTAGAATAAGATTATAATTATTTAGAAGCCCAATGGTTTCCGGAGATGGTGGGAAAATAGCCTCAAAGTTGACTGGTCTGAGGGAAAACTGGAAAACTCGCCGGAAACTGGGTAAACTTTAAACGTTCATAACTTCTTCAATACTCAACGAAATCAAGTGATTCAAAAACGAAAATCATACTTCTCGATGAGATGAAGATAATGGTTCCTTTTTTGACGCTAAATCGCCGTGGTTTGTCTGAAAAACGGCTCGAAAGTGGCTAACTTGAGACCAAGATATCCACTTTCGAGCCGTTTCTTGGCCAAACCTTTGCGATTTAGTAGCTGAAAAAGGTACCATTATCTTCATCTCATCAAGAAGTAGGATTTTTGATCTTGAATCACTCAATTTCGTTGAGTGTTGAAGAGGTTATAAATGTTTAAAATTTACCCAGTTTCCGGCGAGTTTTCCAGTTTTCCCTCGGACCAGTCAACTTTGAGGCTATTTTCCCACCATCTCCGGAAACCATTGGGCTTCCAAATAATTATAATCTTATTCTACACTTTTCTATCTTCATTTTGATATATTATGGGTCGGATTTGGTTAAAAAACAATTGAGTTACGAAACTTTGAAAATTGTCCAAACTTCCGGCCAAGAGCTCTGGGACACTCAGTGGAGTTTTTAACGGAAGGACGAAAATAATGGATGGTGGACAATCTCAGGGACCAAAATGATGTATTATACAAATCTCAGGGACCATTTTCACGATTTAGCCTATTGGAAATTAATGAAATATATAAAAAAATTCCAAAATATAATTCAACTTGGAGGATATAGCTATTTTAAGTTCAAGTAATCATCGAGTTCTAAAGTGTCAAAGTGGATGACAAACATCAAACTGGGTTGTGGCATAGACATTTGAGACATCCATCATTTTGTTATCTGAAGCATCAGTTTCCTTCTTTGTTTCACAGTTGTAGTTATTCAATGTTCAAGTATAAAACATGTATCATGGCTAAGACCTAGTTTGGGAGTAAGGTGCTTAAAAAAAAAGCACCCATGAAAAAAAGCTGTGAGGGTTTTAGGTGTTTGGTAAACTGAAAAAAAAAGCTTATTTTGAAAGCTGCTGTGAGAATAAGCTGAAATCAAAGGAAAAAGCTGAAGCTGCTATTTGCAGCTTTGGAAAACTGGCTTTTTTTCAAAGCACACGGAGCTACATTGCTTCTTTAATGAAAAGACCAACTATTAGACTGCTTTTTTTCTTTCCAAAAGCACTTTTACAAAAAAGTTTACCAAATACTTTGCTGATTTATTTCACAGCCGCTTATTCTCACAGCACAGCCGCTTATTCTCACAGCAGCTTTGTTTCAAAGCACAGCAATACCAAACCAGCCCTAAGAGTCATTGTGCTTCATTTTCATTAAGTGATTCTAAATTTGCTCCACCATTTGATTTGATACGTTCTGATGTGTGGGGTCCATTGAATGAATTTTGCTACTTTTTTACTTTTATTGATGATAGTACTTGATTAACTTGGGTGTTCTTGACGAAAAATAAGAGTGATGTCCCTTCTTTTCTTCAAGAATTTTGTGCAATGGTGTCTACTCAGTTTCAAACTAAAGTTAAGGTCTTCAAGTCTAATAACGAAGGAGAATATGTGAATAACACCTTGGCATGCATCTTTTGTGACCAGGGTGTTATTCACTACACGACTACTCCGCTTACACCCAACAAAATGGTGTGTTCGAACGGAAGAATCTTCAAAAAGTGGAGGTTACTTGCTCCTTGATGTTGAATAAGTCTGTATATTGCGTGCTGTTATGGCTGTATTTGATCAACAGTGTTCCAAGTTGGGTTCTGGATTTTCAGATGCTTGAGGTGCTACAAAAACATGTCTCTCATGTCTCTGTATCCAAACTTCCTCCTAAGGTGTGGTGTATGTCATCTATTCTTATCAATGGAATAAACTTGATGTGTGCGCTCTTCGATGTGTGCTTCTTGGGTATTGTACAAATTTCACTCCTTAATTGATAATTTACAATGGTTACTATATATAGGTTTTGGTAAAAGCCATATGTGGAAGAATCCTAAAATAAATACAATTATCAAATTACTTCTCTTAAAATTACGGAGATGATTCCTGTTTAATTAACACTCTTCTAACACCCCCTCCAGCAAACTAGACAAGTTGGATTAGACAAGTTTGGAATAGGGAACATGGAAGTGTTGATGAAGAGCTTTGGTAAGGTCAGCCGACTGATTAGTAGAGGAAATATAACAAACTTGATGACTGCCAAGTGTCGCCCTTTCACAAACAAAGTGATAATCAAGTTCAATATGACGGGTGCGAGCATAATGATAACAAAGTAATAATGAAGTATTTTCTTGGAATCGAGGTTGCAAGATCCAAGCATGGTATTTTTTTTTATCTCAACAGAACTATGTTCTTGAATTGTTGGTTGACATAGGTATGCAAACCTATTGATACTACGATTGAGCATAATCATCGTCTGGGCTTTTTCCAAATCAATTTCCTACTCATAAGGAAAAATATTAGAGGCATATGGGGAAATTAATTTATTTGTCTCACACTCACCATGACATTGCTTGTGTAGTTAGTGTGGTAAGTCAATTTATGCACTTGTCTAGTGAAGTTCATTTGGATGCGGTAATTCGTATTTTGAGGTACTTGAAGATGGCTCTTGGTAGAGACTATGTTTTTTTCTTTTAAGAATAGTCATTTGAATATAGAAGGGTATACAGATGCATATTGGGCGGGTTCTATTATTGATCGACGATCTACATATGAATACTTTACTTTTCTAGGTGGTAATTTGGTTACTTGGAGAAGCAAGAAACAGAAACTGTTTGCTAGGTCAAGCGAGAAGCTGAACTTCATGTTATGTCCCATGGTGTATGTGAATTGTTATGGTTGAAGAAATTGTTGAGGGATCTTGAGTTTAAACCCAAGGGTGCTATAAATCTCCATTGTGATAACAAGGCTGCTATGGAGATTGCTCATAATCCGATGCAACATGATTGTATAAAACATATGGAGATTGATCGGCACTTTGTCAACGGAAAATTGGATGCTAGAGTTATTGCTTTTCGTTTGTGGGGTTTGAAGATCAACTCGTTGACTTGCTTACTAAGGTTGTGGCTAGTAGTGTGTTTTCCAACTCGCTTGACAAGTTGGACATGCGTGATATATTTGCTCCAATATGAGAGGGAGTGTTGTGACTTGTATATATGTATATACTAGTCAAGTTGTACATAGGCTTGTTGTCGGACATCGGTAAAATAACCATGTAAAAATACTTGTAATTCATTCATGTATTTGGATTTCCCAAAATATAAATGAACTGAACTCACATACATAGTGTGAAAGAGACTGAAACGCAAGCAGCTTGGAAAGGTACACAAGAATGAAGATCTAACCGCTCACCATAAAACTTCTGCAAGAAACAACTGTTTTTTTTCATTTTCCTTACTAGAAGGAAGGGAACATGATTTTTTCAGAGCAATTTGACCGCGGCAGGCCAAGACAGTCAACAATTTTAGTTCCAGTAGTGTCTCCACAAAGAAAAATCTGGTAGAGCAATTTGACATATCTGTATGAGATAATTTGGGCGCAGAGCTGCAGAGCCAATTATAAATATCCTGATAAGAGCTCGCATGGAACGAATTTATCATCAGTGTGATATTATTAAATAATACAATACTTTTGTTCATATGACATTATGAATCAACAGGACAGTATGTGATAATGAATACGTTTACTCTATTAAATCTCAGCTACTTATTTTTGCGTTTTCAGTTGTAATTATCATTGTACACTTATTATCTACCAACCAAAAAGCCATTGCCATAAAATATCCATATCTGATTTTTCTTGAGAGTTTCAGAGAGCATTTGTGCCGGAAGAAGGCATTCCAAACCCAAAGCATCCATCCCATTTTTTTACTTTATCACATGCAATGTATGCTTTGAGATTAATAAATCCATTTGACCTTGCCAGAAACAAATAGACTCGACACTCCTTTTGCTCCATTTCATAGACCCCAAAATCCAAATTTGACGTGAACCTTCCCTTTATAGAATTGACCTGCAACGAATTATATCACCGACATATTGTCCTAATTATTATGATGTTCTAGCAAACTGCTGCTTTTGTCATTTAACATTCGATAGAGTGACTACTTAGTACTACGATCTAGTGGTGGAACAGGTAATATCGTTCGGAGGGGCGAACACGATGTTACCGAAATGCAAATTTATGAAGCCACTTAATACTATGGTATAGTAATATTATTCTTCACTTGTAAGGGAGAGGGTTTTAGGTTCGATTCTCGCCAAAGACGAATTTGAACTACATTATCGTTCCTCATCACTTGTAAATGAGAGGTCTTAGATTTGATTCTCACCAAAAGCGAATTCGAACCACATTATTGCTAGCTCATTGTGAGACTAGCTAAGCCCCTCTTCCCCTTTAGTATAGATAATATCGTTTGTTCAAAATTTATTTGACTTAAATAAAAGATTATTTGATAAAGTAATTCATGAGCCATGCTTAAATCAAGTCTTAGTTATTTTGTCAATTAATTAAGTCCAAAATTAGAACCAAATCAATCCTCGATTAAGACTTGGAGAGCCTATAACGCTCCAAGACAAAGAAAGGCTTTCTCTCACACTCACAATCCTCACCACACTTAAATTCTCCAACACTCTACATGCTTAGAAGACTCAGAAAGCTCTCTGCATTCTTCGCCATACTTGGGAAGAACCATAAAGCAACACTACATGTCTTGGTTCCTCCAACGCCACAAATCAAATCCTTGTAGCATTAGTGGATTCAAGGTAAAATCACTACGAGAGTAGGATCAACCACCCTACTCCTACACTTTGCGTCATGGAGATCGAATCAGAGGATTAAAACCCTAAACCTTACATTAACATAAATCATTTATTGTGCACGTGTTCTTATATCATTTGTCACAGGAAATTTCGTGTTCCAAGTAATTTATTTATTTATTTATTTTAATATAAGGATATTGTTAGTGGGTTAATATTTAGTTGGTAGGAGGAAGGTGAATTAGTGGGAATCAATTCTGCATCAGAATGCATAGTTATGATTGCTTTCAGCTATTTCGGTAAAGTGTCAGTTGCATTTTAGTATTTTTTTGTTTATGTGGAACCATATTCGTCAATTTTTTTCATTGCAAATAAATATCTTAATAGCTTTGGATTTGTCTAATTATTTTTAAAGGATAATTTATGACTGTTGAATTGAAATATAAACAGCTAAAATCCTTAAAGAAATAGAGTGAGCCTTAAGAAAATGTTCCAGAAAAATGTGACCCCCTATCTTAGCCTTTGTGGCCTAAAAAAAATTGTGGTTATTGACACACCCCGACCGAGATCAAGACATGTTGGCCGTCACGTGAGGGTGACGTAGCCATGTGCACAGTGCGGAAGCAATGAAGATAAGAAATATATGAATAATTAAAGACCGAAACTACTAGAGTGCACTAATAAATAGGAAGTGTTAGGAGTAAGATACAAAAGTAAATACTCATAATCAGAGCATAGAAAGTAGGTGCAGTCCAGTAGGACAAGTACTAATTATACAGTACCATAAGATGTCCTACAATTATTTTGATAGGTTAGAACCGCCGAAATCCTCAAGGCCACCGACAGCAAGCTTACCTAAAACCTGGAGGGGCGCAAAATAGAAAACGTGAGTGGGCAAAAACAAATGTTTTACAAAACCATTTCATTTATCAATATTTCTAACCCCTCCCTGTAAAACATGTATAATTTTTCCCAGAATTAGAATATAAGCATATACATAAATATATATGAAAATATTTCAATTCAATCATGCTTCACATAATCATATTTATATGTATGCTATGCCAAGATATAACAGAGTAAGCAATTCAGGTAAGAATAATTTCATAGAAATATAACATATTAGCTGGAACCCCTGCGGTAGTCTGTACGGTTGAATTCATAGCTCAAAAGTCAATCTAGCCAGAGTCACTACAATGACCTATACGGCGCTATACTGCACAAGAGTCGGAACCAAATGGAAAGGTCTGTACGACCATACAGGGTGTAATATAATTATGCTCAATACTACTTTCACATAATAGATGATCGATAAATCGCTAGTCACCTATGAGTCGGAACCATAATAAAGGTCTGTACGATAAGACTGTACACCTAAATTGGATCCAATATGAGCATATGGTGCGGGAGGTGACATTATAAACAGGCCTGTGCCATATCTCTGGCTAAATCATAATCACCCTAGGTGTAGTTTTATGAGCTCAACAGTATTCAATCACATATCACATCATCGATAATTCACATAACCAAACATAACTTACCTAAGCTTACTTGAGCGTCCACAGCACCACAATTATATATAACGTATCATATACCAATTCATATACGACATATAAATTCATGTGCATGGCATTTAAGGCATACTTTCATTTAAACATATATTTCTGGGAAAATATCAAGTATATAAATATATACTGAAAACCAAAAGTCCACTCACTGGTATGTTGAAGGATCGTAGCCCATGAGTTGCCTTTGAACACGCTCGTCTTCGGGATAAGTCCCACCTATATGCAAATTAACTAGAAAAATGTTATTTAAAGCACATAGACAAAATTAGCTAATAACTTCTCATACAATGCTCAAATAGGGTGTTTGAATATACCAATGTGATTTACACAACTCCACGAACATCCCCATATTTTTAGAAAAATTTTCCGATCACCCACGCGCCGCTACACACCGGCAAGGGCACGGCCCTAAGCGCCCCGATGTGCAGCCACGTGATAGACATACTAACGACGTCAGTCAACGTCATCAGGTATATACCGGCGAATATTTTGTTAAGTCCCAACGGATTCCGTCCAAACTAACTGACGGCGTCGGAATATTCTATCAGGCTTGACGAAATATTTTGTCGTCTCCTACCTCTGAACTCTGGTGACTGTCGCTGGCGCCGGAAAACTGGAAAATTTTTAAATTGTGATATCTTAGCCATTTTTGCACCATTTTTCACAATCTTTATACCAAAATGAAGTGCATGGAGAATAGAACAAGTTTATACCTATTTCAAGCCTAAAAACCCACGGAATCTCGTCGGAAAAATTTGAGAAAAACCGGCCAAGCTTCGACCTCTCGATTCCGACGTCCAAAACCCCCAACGAACTTCTCTGAGCCTATAGAGGGCCTCTCAAAGCTCCTTGTGAACTTAGAATTTCCAAAAACACATGTTTTTACGTTAGCATGAATAATGTTCAAATCAGAGATTCTTGGTTCATGAGGTTTTCGAAGGTTTTCATACCTGAAATTGGTATGGATGAGCTTGTGGTGAGGAGATGAAGACAATGCAACCAAGCACGATCTCGATCCGTGCGTGAATGGGTGAGTTTGGTGCTCGTCCGTACGAAGAAGGAGGAGAGAGAGCGAGTCTGAGAGAGAGAGAATGAGGTTTGTGTGTGTGTGTGTCCCATATGGTCACCAACCAACCAAGAACATGACATCCAAGAACCAAAGAGACTGAAACGCAAGCAGCTTGGAAAGGTACACAAGAATGAAGATCTAACCGCTCACCATAAAACTTCTGCAAGAAACAACTGTTTTTTTTCATTTTCCTTACTAGAAGGAAGGGAACATGATTTTTTCAGAGCAATTTGACCGCGGCAGGCCAAGACAGTCAACAATTTTAGTTCCAGTAGTGTCTCCACAAAGAAAAATCTGGTGGAGCAATTTGACATATCTGTATGAGATAATTTGGGCGCAGAGCTGCAGAGCCAATTATAAATATCCTGATAAGAGCTCGCATGGAACGAATTTATCATCAGTGTGATATTATTAAATAATACAATACTTTTGTTCATATGACATTATGAATCAACAGGACAGTATGTGATAATGAATACGTTTACTCTATTAAATCTCAGCTACTTATTTTTGCGTTTTCAGTTGTAATTATCATTGTACACTTATTATCTACCAACCAAAAAGCCATTGCCATAAAATATCCATATCTGATTTTTCTTGAGAGTTTCAGAGAGCATTTGTGCCGGAAGAAGGCATTCCAAACCCAAAGCATCCATCCCATTTTTTTACTTTATCACATGCAATGTATGCTTTGAGATTAATAAATCCATTTGACCTTGCCAGAAACAAATAGACTCGACACTCCTTTTGCTCCATTTCATAGACCCCAAAATCCAAATTTGACGTGAACCTTCCCTTTATAGAATTGACCTGCAACGAATTATATCACCGACATATTGTCCTAATTATTATGATGTTCTAGCAAACTGCTGCTTTTGTCATTTAACATTCGATAGAGTGACTACTTAGTACTACGATCTAGTGGTGGAACAGGTAATATCGTTCGGAGGGGCGAACACGATGTTACCGAAATGCAAATTTATGAAGCCACTTAATACTATGGTATAGTAATATTATTCTTCACTTGTAAGGGAGAGGGTTTTAGGTTCGATTCTCGCCAAAGACGAATTTGAACTACATTATCGTTCCTCATCACTTGTAAATGAGAGGTCTTAGATTTGATTCTCACCAAAAGCGAATTCGAACCACATTATTGCTAGCTCATTGTGAGACTAGCTAAGCCCCTCTTCCCCTTTAGTATAGATAATATCGTTTGTTCAAAATTTATTTGACTTACATAAAAGATTATTTGATAAAGTAATTCATGAGCCATGCTTAAATCAAGTCTTAGTTATTTTGTCAATTAATTAAGTCCAAAATTAGAACCAAATCAATCCTCGATTAAGACTTGGAGAGCCTATAACGCTCCAAGACAAAGAAAGGCTTTCTCTCACACTCACAATCCTCACCACACTTAAATTCTCCAACACTCTACATGCTTAGAAGACTCAGAAAGCTCTCTGCATTCTTCGCCATACTTGGGAAGAACCATAAAGCAACACTACATGTCTTGGTTCCTCCAACGCCACAAATCAAATCCTTGTAGCATTAGTGGATTCAAGGTAAAATCACTACGAGAGTAGGATCAACCACCCTACTCCTACACTTTGCGTCATGGAGATCGAATCAGAGGATTAAAACCCTAAACCTTACATTAACATAAATCATTTATTGTGCACGTGTTCTTATATCATTTGTCACAGGAAATTTCGTGTTCCAAGTAATTTATTTATTTATTTATTTTAATATAAGGATATTGTTAGTGGGTTAATATTTAGTTGGTAGGAGGAAGGTGAATTAGTGGGAATCAATTCTGCATCAGAATGCATAGTTATGATTGCTTTCAGCTATTTCGGTAAAGTGTCAGTTGCATTTTAGTATTTTTTTGTTTATGTGGAACCATATTCGTCAATTTTTTTCATTGCAAATAAATATCTTAATAGCTTTGGATTTGTCTAATTATTTTTAAAGGATAATTTATGACTGTTGAATTGAAATATAAACAGCTAAAATCCTTAAAGAAATAGAGTGAGCCTTAAGAAAATGTTCCAGAAAAATGTGACCCCCTATCTTAGCCTTTGTGGCCTAAAAAAAATTGTGGTTATTGACACACCCCGACCGAGATCAAGACATGTTGGCCGTCACGTGAGGGTGACGTAGCCATGTGCACAGTGCGGAAGCAATGAAGATAAGAAATATATGAATAATTAAAGACCGAAACTACTAGAGTGCACTAATAAATAGGAAGTGTTAGGAGTAAGATACAAAAGTAAATACTCATAATCAGAGCATAGAAAGTAGGTGCAGTCCAGTAGGACAAGTACTAATTATACAGTACCATAAGATGTCCTACAATTATTTTGATAGGTTAGAACCGCCGAAATCCTCAAGGCCACCGACAGCAAGCTTACCTAAAACCTGGAGGGGCGCAAAATAGAAAACGTGAGTGGGCAAAAACAAATGTTTTACAAAACCATTTCATTTATCAATATTTCTAACCCCTCCCTGTAAAACATGTATAATTTTTCCCAGAATTAGAATATAAGCATATACATAAATATATATGAAAATATTTCAATTCAATCATGCTTCACATAATCATATTTATATGTATGCTATGCCAAGATATAACAGAGTAAGCAATTCAGGTAAGAATAATTTCATAGAAATATAACATATTAGCTGGAACCCCTGCGGTAGTCTGTACGGTTGAATTCATAGCTCAAAAGTCAATCTAGCCAGAGTCACTACAATGACCTATACGGCGCTATACTGCACAAGAGTCGGAACCAAATGGAAAGGTCTGTACGACCATACAGGGTGTAATATAATTATGCTCAATACTACTTTCACATAATAGATGATCGATAAATCGCTAGTCACCTATGAGTCGGAACCATAATAAAGGTCTGTACGATAAGACTGTACACCTAAATTGGATCCAATATGAGCATATGGTGCGGGAGGTGACATTATAAACAGGCCTGTGCCATATCTCTGGCTAAATCATAATCACCCTAGGTGTAGTTTTATGAGCTCAACAGTATTCAATCACATATCACATCATCGATAATTCACATAACCAAACATAACTTACCTAAGCTTACTTGAGCGTCCACAGCACCACAATTATATATAACGTATCATATACCAATTCATATACGACATATAAATTCATGTGCATGGCATTTAAGGCATACTTTCATTTAAACATATATTTCTGGGAAAATATCAAGTATATAAATATATACTGAAAACCAAAAGTCCACTCACTGGTATGTTGAAGGATCGTAGCCCATGAGTTGCCTTTGAACACGCTCGTCTTCGGGATAAGTCCCACCTATATGCAAATTAACTAGAAAAATGTTATTTAAAGCACATAGACAAAATTAGCTAATAACTTCTCATACAATGCTCAAATAGGGTGTTTGAATATACCAATGTGATTTACACAACTCCACGAACATCCCCATATTTTTAGAAAAATTTTCCGATCACCCACGCGCCGCTACACACCGGCAAGGGCACGGCCCTAAGCGCCCCGATGTGCAGCCACGTGATAGACATACTAACGACGTCAGTCAACGTCATCAGGTATATACCGGCGAATATTTTGTTAAGTCCCAACGGATTCCGTCCAAACTAACTGACGGCGTCGGAATATTCTATCAGGCTTGACGAAATATTTTGTCGTCTCCTACCTCTGAACTCTGGTGACTGTCGCTGGCGCCGGAAAACTGGAAAATTTTTAAATTGTGATATCTTAGCCATTTTTGCACCATTTTTCACAATCTTTATACCAAAATGAAGTGCATGGAGAATAGAACAAGTTTATACCTATTTCAAGCCTAAAAACCCACGGAATCTCGTCGGAAAAATTTGAGAAAAACCGGCCAAGCTTCGACCTCTCGATTCCGACGTCCAAAACCCCCAACGAACTTCTCTGAGCCTATAGAGGGCCTCTCAAAGCTCCTTGTGAACTTAGAATTTCCAAAAACACATGTTTTTACGTTAGCATGAATAATGTTCAAATCAGAGATTCTTGGTTCATGAGGTTTTCGAAGGTTTTCATACCTGAAATTGGTATGGATGAGCTTGTGGTGAGGAGATGAAGACAATGCAACCAAGCACGATCTCGATCCGTGCGTGAATGGGTGAGTTTGGTGCTCGTCCGTACGAAGAAGGAGGAGAGAGAGCGAGTCTGAGAGAGAGAGAATGAGGTTTGTGTGTGTGTGTGTCCCATATGGTCACCAACCAACCAAGAACATGACATCCAAGAACCAAAATATGTCACACACATACACTACAATTTCAACATCTAAGGATAAAACCGTCCTTTCACGTCCTCGAGAATAAAATAATACATATCTCCGGGATGGGCTGTGATAATCTACCCACCTTAATAAAATTTCGTCCTCGAAATTATACACAACAAATACATCCACCAATAATCATAAAATAGACGTGGATACATCTCTCTCATCTGGTCCTCCATCTCCTAAGTAGCTTCCACTAAATGATTTTTCCATAATACTTTCACCAAGCGCACGGTCTTATTCCTTAGTTCCTTATCCTTCCAATCCAAAAGAGTCACTGGTTCCTCATCATAAGTCAAATCCGGATTAATTTCCAAAGGTTGAGGAGGAATCACATGTGAAGGATCCGAAACATAATGTCGAAGCATCGAAACATGAAACACATCGTGCACTTTGGACAACTCTGGAGGCAACTCAAGCCTGTAAGCAACGTCACCGACTCGCTCGGTGATCATATATGGTCCAATGTACCTAGGACTCAACTTTCCTTTCTTTCCAAATGGTACAACACCTTTCCAAGGTGATAGCTTCAGAAATACCCAATCGCCTACATTATACTTCCGATTAGTGGCATGCTTGTCCGCTAAGCTCTTTTGTCGATCCTAGGCCGCCTTCAGGTTATACTTAATTACCTGAACATTTTGAGTAGTCTCATCCACAATCTTAGGGCCCATTAAAAAATTTTCACTGACCTCTGACCAACATAGAGGCGTACGACAAACTTTCCCGTAAAGTGCCTCAAATGGTGCCATACCAATACTCGAATGATAACTGTTGTTGTTGGCGAACTCCATCAAATACAAACAATTATGCCAACCATCGCCAAACTGCAGCACTGAAGATCTCAACATATCTTCTAGTGTTTGAATAGTCATCTCAGATTGTCCACCTGTCTGAGGGTGATATGCCGTACTATAAAGTAATCTCGTACCAAGAGCTTCCTGAAATGCTACCCAGAACTTGGAAGTAAATCTAGGATCCCGATCTGAGATAATATTAACTGGAATGCCATGATACTTCACAATCTGTGTTATGAATAACTTAGCTAATCGGCTTAATGAATACTTTTCTCTCACTGGAATAAAATGTGCTGACTTAGTAAGCCGATCAACTACCACCCAAATACCGTCATAGCCATTCCGTGTACAAGGAAGCTTGTACACAAAATCCATAGTAATATTTTCCCATTTCCACTGTGGAACGGAAAGTGGCTGTATCAACCCAAACGGCTTCTTCCTTTCAGCTTTAACCTATTGGCAAATGGCACACCTACTCACATATTCGGCAATTTCTCTTTTCATACCTGGCCAATAATAAAATGGTCGAATGGTATGATTAAGGGTGGACAAAATTCCCAAAAATCCCGAACCGAACCGAAAAAATCCCGATCCCAAACCAAAAATTTCCCAAACCGAAATTCCCGAAATTTTTAGGATGCTATCCCAAACCGATCCTGAAATTTTGGTACAGGATTCGGGATTGGCTTCTCGATATTTCGGGAATCCCATACCAAACCGAAAATATATATTATTAATTATTATATATATATTTATACATATATATTATTCTTTTATAATTGATTATGGACTTTATGGTTTGAACTTATTACAGAGAATGGAATATGTTATGAATTATGATATGACGTAAGCAATGTTGTTTTATTTATGTCGAAACCAAGAATGTTGGATCAACTAGTTACTATGCTTGAGTCTCTTTACTGTTTACACCAATAAATGGAGCTTGTTGGCATTGTAAATATGTATTTTACATATGCAGATTACTGGTAAATGGACAGCAAAGCAGCGCAAGGTAGCAATGCTTGTCAGTCAGGTTAAGAGCCTTCAAGCAAAGTTTACAATTTGCAATCCAATGTTTGTGCCTCGATATGAGATTATATTTGCATTTAAACTAGCAAGAGATGCAATAGATTCTCAATCTCAGACTAACCAACCTGTACAATCTATGACTTCCAAGAATGTGAATGAGACTTGCTTGATATGTTTGCACAATCTAACAATTCAAATTTTAGTCCAAAAGCCCAAAAGCCCAAAATCATTTCGAGATTCCCGATTTGTCCCGAAATCCCGAAACTATTTCGGGATTCCCGAAAATTGGAATTCCCAAAAATTTGGTTTGGGATTGGTATTCAAATTGGGATTCCTGAAAAATTTGGTTTGGGAATCGGGACAAGGGTTTCGGTATGGGATCCCATACCGAACCACCCCTAGGTATGATACATCTTAGTGCCTCTTGGATGCATCGCATATGCCGAAATATGTGCTTCATCCAAAATTTCTTTCTTTAACTCGACATTATTCGGCACATACATTTTGCTTTCCTGCATAAGCATACCATCAGTTTCTCGAATCCTGAAATCTTTCTTCTTCCCTTGATTTCTTGCTTGAATTATTTCCTGGTCTCTTCATCATTCATCTAGGCCTCGAGCACATGATCAATTAAAATTGGCCTAACTTGAAAATTAGCAAGTAAGGCTTCCTCTCGATCTTCCACTCCTAACTCCACTCTAGTGGACCTCAAATCTGCAAGAAGAGGAACATGACAATCATAAATGGCATTAAGTCTGGCTGGAGTCTTCCTACTAAGTGCATCCGCCATTGCATTTGCACGACCAGGGTGATACTCAATCGTGCAATCATAATCACTAAGTAACTCAATCCATCTCCGCTGCCGAAGATTAAGATCTCTCTGAGTAAATAGGTACTGAAAACTCTTATGATCCGTGAAGATCTTACATTTCTCACCATAAAGATAATTTCTCCAAATCTTCAAAGCAAAGATGATAGCCACTAACTCCAAATCATGAGTAGGGTAATTCCTCTTATGAGGTTTCAACTGTCTCGAAGCATAAGCAATCACCTTACCATGTTGCATCAATACACAACCCAAACCATTCAAAGAAGCATCACTATAAACTTCAAAATTACCGGTATCATCTGGGAGTGCTTGAACAGGTGCATGAGTGAGATAATACTTCAACTGCTGAAAACTTTGCTCACAATTATTATCCCACTCAAACTTAATATCCTTTCTAGTCAATCTCGACAGTGGCAAAGCAATCACTGAAAAATCCTTAACAGAATCAATGTGTTCCAATTTCTAGCCTTGCACCGACCATCCAATGGACCATGGGCTAAACGGCCACTGCCTGAAAGAACTATGTCCAGGGGACCGCCCCCCCACAAGGTACATCTCGCGCCTATGGGCCGCTATAACTATCCAAGAAGACACTCGAAACTGGAAGGATAAACAAACCTACCCGGTGGACTGCCGAGCTACAAGTCCCACAACACATGAGCGGGATTCTCTAAAAAGCCAAGGTCGCGGGTGGCCCGTCTATAATATCCTGCTAGGCCAAGAAAACTCCGTACCTCGGTAACGGTTCGAGGTTGCTCCCAATTCTCCACAGCTGCCACTTTCTGAGAATCCACTTGAATGCCTTGAGCAGAAATGACATGTCCCAAAAATGCCACTTGATTCAACCAAAATTCACATTTGCTAAACTTAGCATATAGCTAGTGTTCCCTCAAACTGCTCAACACTAATTTCAGATGTCTAGCATGCTAAACCTTATACTTAGAGTATACCAGAATATCGTCAATGAAGACAATAACAAACCTGTCCAAATATGGATGGAATACTCGATTCATCAAATCCATAAAAGCTGCTGGTGCATTAGTTAACCCGAATGACATCACAAGAAACTCATAATGACCATATCGAGTCCTAAATGCGGTCTTAGGGACATCTTCATTTTTAATCTTCAACTGGTAGTAACCCGACCTCAAGTCAATCTTAGAAAATACACAGACACCTCTAAGTTGATCAAATAAATCATCTATACGAGGTAACGGATAACGATTCTTAATTGTTACCCTATTTAATTGCCTGTAATCAATGCACAGCCTTAAATTTCCGTATTTCTTCCTCACAAATAAGACCGGAACTTCTCAAGGTGAAGTACTAGGCTGAATAAAACCTTTATCCACTAATTCTTGCAACTGAACTTTCAATTCCCTTAATTCAGCATGAGCCATTCTATAAGGAGTCAAAGATATAGGATTCGTACCTGGAAGCAGATCAATAACAAACTCCACATCTCTATCTGGCGAAAATTCAGGCAAATCTTCAAGAAATACATCCAGAAAATATCTGACCACACATACATCCTCCACACTACTAGGAGCATCATCATTCAATACCACATGAGCCAAATATCCCTGACAACCTTTCGATAACAATCTTTTGGCTTTCATGGCAGAAATAACACCATGCCTCACCCCACTAGGCTCTCCTACAAATGTAACTTCAGGTAATCCAAGACGATGAAATGTGAATGTCTTTCCATAACAATCTATCTTGGCACAATTATAATGCAACCAATCAGTGCCAAGAATTACATCAAAATCCATAATATCCAATGGCATAAGATTAGTTGGCATAATAACATCCTCTACTATCACTGTACATCCTGGATATACCTGATCCATAAAACATTTATCCCTTCTAGGCATAGAAAACTCTAAATCATATCCTAGAGGTGTAGGATGTGGTTGCGTCACTTGAGCAAATGTATGAGAAATA
>VIEB01000255.1:314114-357843 GCA_006547085.1 Malus baccata
GTTAAACTTAAATTTTTGCATGCAATATATATGTAGCAAAAAATAAAATAAAAATCATTTGATTTTAGGATAATTTTTTTGGCTAGCCCACCCATAAAAAATTTTCTAGCTCCGCCATTGCTAGGCACCCGCCTAAGTCGCGACTCTGACTTAAATAGAAAATTGACAACTTTCATTTGGCATTTTATATAGGTCGCGACTTTGACTTAGACTCGTTGAATACTTTGATGAACACTCATTATATACTTGTTCTCCATATTTTCAATATGTTGTATACTTTATAATTTATATGACATTTTATTTTGCAATTTATGTGTTCAAATATAATTATGTGTTTTTTAAGTATAAATAGGCACAATATATAATAAATCTACTTAAATCCGTCTAGTCCGCCTAAACCCCTGCCTAGGCCACGTATGACCCCTTAGGCACTTGGTCCCAAACTGAATGACCATTTCTGTGATTATATCTACGTGAGAATTGCAAACTAAGTTGAGCCAAGTGGTAACTGATTTTTAGTTTCATTTGGCATACATAAAATTTTTTTTTTGAAGTTCTTTCGTAGATAAGGCATGGAAAAGAACATAACATTGATTTTAACCCCATTCATAGCACAACCTTTTGAATAGAAGCTCAATTTACTTGTGGTGCAAGTTTACATTCAAATGCACTTCCTTCTCCGGGTACACAAACTGAATGAGTAAAGTCTAAGATCATGACGAACATTACAATTCAACTTTTCTGTTGGTATTGTCAACAGTGGCACGCTTGATATAACAAATCCTTCATTTAAAAGAGTTTCATGCCTACTTAAAGTGTTACAAGACATTTTAACATCCATTTAAAATAGTTTCATGCCTACTTTAAAGTGAAATTTTAAATTGATATGGTTATAAATACTCGCATAAAAAATAATGTCATTAACACATGAACGATTGACGCTAGCTAAATCTGAATCTGGATAAGAACGCGGAGACATGATGAGTAACGCAATTAAATGAGTGATGCACACGTATAGGTGATTTGATAAAGAACTGACGCAATTCTTTGTTTCTGGTTTGGTGATGGAGTTTGTATTCACCTCTAGCTAGTGACATCTGTCTGGCTACGACTCTCAGTTATTAGTTACCTAAATCGATGTCCTAAAAGGAGGAGATGGTATTTGACTTTCCAACTCCCCGTCTTAATCTGTGCATTTAAATCTGGAAGTGGACTTGTCAACTTGTCAATTTATGCCAATTTCCTTCACTCGAACTATACATTGGCACTAGTTAGTTATTCCTTGGTTTAATTGGCAATGGCAAAGTGCCTTTTCATCTTGCAAGGACAAGGTGGACAAGTTTTTTCAAAGTTTTCAAATTACATGTAAATGGTTAGTCATAATAATTCAATTTGAATTTAATATTGACGGTATTTGAATTTAAGATCTAGTAATTATAAATAAAAAGAAATTACTAAATTTTGTGTTAATTGACATTTTTTTGTAAGCAGCTCTCCTGTGATCTTCATTTTGAGGACATCTATTGAGAGTTGTCACACATCTGTGAGAGACAAGGTTTGCTATGTGCTTATATGATCTTGGGCTATTCCTCATATTGCCAATTGGTTTTATAGTGGAACCTCAATTTCATCATGATATCAGAGTGGGTTGTCCTCGTGTGAAGCCAAACAGCCACACGCACTTCACGTCACCCAGTTGTTGTCCACTTGTAGGCTTGAAAATCCGGCACACGTGCGGGGGCGTGTTGAGAGTTGTCCCACATATGTGAGGGACAAGGTTTGTTATGTGCTTATATGATCTTTGGTTACTCCTCATATTGCCAATTGATTTTATGGTGGAACCTCAATTTCATCAGAATATCGTGCTTGAACTTAAAAATAAAGCAAAACCAACTTAAAACTCTTGAACTAATAGAAAACTCATTTTCTTGTTTTGCTTTATTAAATTGTCAAATATGTTAAACCTTTTGATCTAAACTAATATAATCTTATGACTAGTATGTATTTAATTCTCACAAGACCTCAAAATAAAAACCTTAAAAGAGCTGGATTGTTTGTGCAAGTTTTGCAAATTAGGATTTTTAATGTGGCCTGCACTCTTGTTGTAAGATTTCTCCACAGCAAATGGTTTGTGGGGCAACCGATATAATTAGCAACAGGGACGGTTGACCAACTTATTTCCCTTCAGGAATTCTACTGTAAGTTGAAAAAGTAAGTGTCATATCAATACATTGAATGCATATAGGAATCATATTCTTACAGTGAATTGAAGAATTTGAGTGTAATATTAATTTGTTGAATTCATGAGTTTGATATATTATACTCATGTGATGTTAATATATGAACTCACACTAGTGTAGCAATAATGTTATAGATCAATCTCAGGTTGAAACAATACTTAGTAAGTAAAGAAGTTATATTCTTTAGACCTTTTTATACACACACTTGATTATAAAATTGCCAATTGGATGCTGACAACAATAATTAGTGACTATTGCGAGACTTAAAAAGTCCTTGTTTGAAACAAATGTATAGAAATTAGCATGCATTGGGTCATTTTCCCCACCCAATCCATAGTTTCATGTTTAGAACTTGATTTCGCAACGCACAATTTATTCAATTTCATTCCTCCACTAATTGACGGTGACACGTTTACATCTATCAAATTCAAAAGTGAGCGACCATCATTAATTCCTTAAAAACCACTTCATCATGATAACATGTTTGTTCGTTTAATCTTAAATTACTTCTACCGACATGACTAAGACATTATAAATTGCAAATATATTCAATGATCTTTCGGGAAAGTAACTTTTCCTTAACATCTATGCATGTTTTGGAATTACCACTTGGGATTAAGAATCATCGAGTGATTCATTTCGTTGAGGCATGATCGTCCTGATTTGTCTTCTACTTCTAGCTAAACTTCCTCTATTTATTGTATATTGAAACCACTTACTGTTCTATTCCGGAATCTCTTTCCAAATTCTAAATTCTAAATTCTGGTTAGTTGTTCTACATCAATTGGCATAAAAGCCAAAACCTCAATCGGCGGCACCCTAATTTGTTTCGATCATCCATCTCCAAAATTCTAGTTTTCGGCTACTACTAAACATGCATTGAAAAAGAAAAGTGACAAGAACCATGAATACCAATAATTTCGTGCAACCTTAGCTGCCTCAATTGATGGCCAAACGAGCTCAGATAGTTCAATATGACCAAGGGCGGAGCCATGTACAAGGCTCCCCTGGGCTATAGCATAGGGAGAGTTTGGTTCTTCAAGCTTAAAAATATTAATTTTTGGGTTAGTTTATGATTTTTAATTGTCATATTTCACTTAACAAATGATTTTTTTTTTATTAGTAAGACTGTTTTTAAGAATAGTAAGAGCTAATAGATGTTAAATAAACTCATCACTTTAACCAATATTATGTGTAATAGTAATACATTAAAACTTTCATACCACAAATGGTTCCTTATTTTATTCACTTGAAAGCTTTGAAGGCTAGAAACCTAGAAAACATAGCATAAAATTCTTGCTTCAAATTACTACATTCAAGTTTTTACTATTATATAACTTTATGTAGGCAACATAGGATTAAAAATTTGATTTCGTAGTTATAATTTTAGCTTAGCCCACCCATCGAATAATTTCTGGCTACGTCATTGAATATGACGAATCAACGATGTTGTTCTTGTTCTACAAAGTATCACCGTTATCATGCTACATATCCTATCCTAGCTTCGTGCGTCCTACGTACTTGCATTGTAAAACTTTGAAGCGACCTTTGCAACACCATCAGACAATTATGGTAAGGAAATGATTGGAATCCTATATTTTCCCCATGATGTTCATGTCTTGGATCCGTTTGACAATGGCTAGGCAATGATGTCCTAGACCCCTCCTTTAACTCAAATGGAGTTGAGCTCTTCTTTTTTTTCGAACATAGACGATATAATTTCATTACCATAACCAAACACTTACAAGGATGTCATATGGGGTTGAGTTCTTATTTTCGAAGGAGAATGAGGCTGAATAATATTTTGGGAATTTATTAATTTAGTTTCCTATTTTATTTGTAATTTGGTTGTTTGCAGCAAGTAGGTTATTATAAATATGTGCTATGTAATTCGTTATTGATACAGTAGATTGATGAATGAAATTGTCTTCTGTTGTGTTCTTTGACTTCTAAACCATCAACTCCCACTCTTCTTAAGGTTAATTTCACTTCGATTTACCTATTTTTTTCCTACCACTAGTTCTTAAATTCCAATGTTTCTTGCATCTAAAAACCTAACTCGTACTATCTTCTAGAATCTTGTTCTAAACTATGGTTACTTGTTTTTTTTTTTTTAATGAAAATCAATAATATAAATGTTGAATAAGGACTATATCCAAATGGAAGAAAACTTAGTCAATGTCACAGAAGATTAGGCGAGCTAGACCACATACCAGCATCTGGACTATGGTTACCAAAGCAACCTATCCTTTCCCCGAGCTTTAGAGAAATTGGAAGCTGCCGATTTCTCTACAGAACCCCCTAGAAATGAACAAAGTAGCTAACAAAAGCAGGACAATTAGAAGCATACCTCCAAACCTCATGGATAAAAATGGATTGCATAATGTGTAATCCCATCACACATCATGATTCTGATAGAATAGACAAGAAACATAGATAGCTAACTATCATATCCATAAGTGATCTTGAGATTAATTTCTATTTGGACAATACTACTAACAAACATTCCTATCCACTTGTCCAACCATGAAAGATGTACACAAGCCAAACTATACCACCGATTAAGGAAGGTGTAGCCAATGTGACTGGGGAAGTTATGAGCACATGCTTCTAAACCTAACAGATAAAGATGTAACGCATAAATAAACTCATGATTCATCCTGTTGTGAAAGTCCTATTCACATGTCAGATGTTGAACTAGGTTCACAAACCATATCATATGTTGATGCACAAAACCGGAGAGGTCTTGGAATAACATAAATCCGACCGTGAATCTGCAAGAAAGTAAAGAACACAAGATGTATCGTGGTTCACCCCAATGTTTGGGCTACGTCCACACTGATGTTGATATTGTTTCACTTTTAATGGTGAATATACAAGAAGGCTAGAGGCAATGTGCTCTCTAGCCTATTTTCTGTGTGTTTTCTTCCCAAGACCTAGAACTTGGCCTCAATCTTGGCCTCCCCTAATGAGGAGAGTGAGGAGTCCTTTTATAGAATAAGGGCTCCTCACTTATTACATATTTGCTCCTTCATTTATTACATGATTACATTTGAGTCATCCGAGTATTTATACGAGGTCTAAATACGGAGGCCCTAAGCTTCAGTGCATGGTATACAAATACCACCTCCGAACAACTGCCACTTCAGCCCATACATGGATTCAATTTGAAGTCTCCAGCCAACAGACTCTATTGACTAAAGACTTGGGGGACTACACTATGTATCATATATTGGGCTTCCACAACTGGGCCTTATGAAAAATATTTGGGGGACTTAGCCCATTATTTATGTACTAAGGAGCGAACCCTTATTCTATAAAAGGGACTCCCTCACTTTCATTAGAGAGCACCCATTATTCATGTATTGAGGAGCGAACCCTTATTCTATAAAAATGACTCCCTCACCATCATTAGAGAGCATCGCTGCCTGCTGAGCAACGGCCTCGCCGCAAGCATCACTCATAACCTATCACTTATGTATTGAGGAGCGAGCCCTTATTCTATAAAAATGACTCCCTCACCATCATTAGAGAGCATCATCGCCTGCGGAGCAACCACCTCACCGCAAGCATCAACTCTAGCCCATCATTTATGTATTGAGGAGTGAGCTCTTATTCTATAAAAGGGACTCCCTCACCTTCAATGCCACAAGCTGAGCCAACCAAGGCAACATAAGCCATAAGCCGAGCAGCCTCGCAACATATGCTACTTCTAGTTAAGCATCATTGCACATTGAGCACCGCCTCATATTGAGTATTCAGTTCTAGACGACATCTAGTTACTTCGGCCCACACATGGACTGAATTTCAAATCTCCAGCCAAAAGTCTCTCTTGACTGAAGACTTGGGGGACTACTGTTGGTACCATACTTAGGGCCTCCGTATTTAGACTTCGTATAAATACTCGGGGGACGCAAATGTAATTATGTAATAAATGAAGGGGTAAATATGTAATAAGTGATGAGCCTTTATTCTATAAAATGACTCATCACTCTCCTCATTAGGGGAGGCCAAGATTGAGGCCAAGTTCTAGGTCATGGGAAGAAAGCACACAGAAAATAGGCTAGAGAGCACATTGCCTCTAGCCTTTTTGTATATTCACCATTCAGAGTGAAATAATATCAACATCAGTGTGGACGTAGCCCAAACATTGAGGTGAACCACGATACATCTTGTGTTCTTTACTTTCTTGCAGATTCACGGTCGGATTTACGTTGTTCCAAGACCCCTCCGGTTTTGTGCATCAAAATCATGCAACCAATAAAGAAAGAAATAAAGTAGCCAATAGAAGCCTGACAATTAGAAGCACACCTCTAAGTGGACTGCATAATGTATAATCTGCTCACACATCTTGATTATAACAGAAAAGACAAGAAACATAGATAAATGACTGTCATAACCATCAACGATTTTGAGATTCATCTGCATTTGGACAATTTTATTCACAAACGTTACTACCTATATGGCCGATGATGAAAGATGTGCACAAGCCAAAGTACAACACCAATTAAGGAAGGTGCACGAGGAGCCAATACGCATTGGAAAGTTATGAACACATCTCTAAACCTAATAGATAAAGCTGCAATGCATAAATAAACTCGTGATTCATTGTGTTTTAAAAGTCTTATTCATGTGTCAGATGTTAAACGAGATTCACAAACTATATTATGCAACCAGTCAAGATATGAACCAAAGTACCCAATAGAAGCATGACAATTAGAAGCCACCTCTAAACCTCACAGACAAGATGGGACTGCACTATGCATAATCCTCTCACACAAACTGATTATGACAAAAAGAACAAGAAACATAGATACGTAACTGTCATAACCATTAGTGATCTTGAGATTCATCCCTATTAGGACATTACCATTCACAAACGTTACTATCCACTTGTCCGATGATGAAAGATGTGCACAAGCCAAACTATACCACCAATTAAGAAAGTTGCCTGATTAGCCAATGGGCGTTGGGAAGTTACGAACACATCTCTAAACCTAATAGATAAAGTTGCAATGATAAATAAACTCGTGACTCATCTCGTTTTGAAGGTCTTATTCATGTGTTAGATGTTGAACGAGGTTAACAAGCTATATTATGCAACCAGTTGAGATATGAACTAAAGTAGCCAATAGAAGCATGACAATTAGAAGCACACCTCCAAACCTCATGGATAAAAACAGACTGCATAATGTATAATCTCGTCACACATCATGGTTCTGACAGAAAAGAGAAGAAACATAGATATGTAACTGTCATAACCATCAATGATCTTGAGATTCATTTCTATTTGGACAATAATATCAACTATCCACTTGTCCGAAAATGAACGATATGCACTAGTCAAATTACACCACCAATTAAGGAAGGTGCTCGAGTAGCCAATGGGCATTTGGAAATTATGAACACACCTTTAAAACTAATAGATAAAGTTACAGTACATAAATAAACTCGTGATTCATCCCATTTTGAAAGTCTTATTCATGTGTCAGATGTTGAACGAGGTTCACAAACCATATTATGCAACTAGTCGAGATATGAACTAAAGTAGCCAAAAGCATATTGCATAATGCATAATCCCATCACGCATACTAATTATGACAGAAATGACAAGAAATATAGATACGTAACTATCATAACCATCAATGTATTGATTTTTTTGTCCATCATGATAAATTTTATAAATTCGAAGTTTCAATTCAATTCTTTACGATTAAGAAGTTAATTGAATATTTTCAATTTATTCATATATATTCGTATCTTCCCTTTTTGAAGTTTAATTGAAAGAGTCTTACACATTCTATTTCTATAGTATCCAAAAGTAACCTTAAAATTATTAGAAAGGAAGGACAAAGTGAAAGTAGTATCCAAAAGTAACCTAAAAACTATTAGAAAGGAAGTACAAAGTCAAATACAACCAGGGTGTTGTTGTTGAGAGTTGTCATATATCGGTGAGGGACAAAGTTTGTTATATACTTATATGGTTTTGGGCTACTCTTTATATTATCAATTGGTTTTATGGTAGAACTTCAATTTCATCAGTTGTTTGAGAGACTATATTTTTTTGGTGCAATTTTGCTCATTACTCTCAAATGATGGTAATGCTCACCAATTTACTTATTTTTATTGTGAGTTTAAATTTTGAGATTTGATCTATCATATAGATCTCAAAATTTAAATTCAACAAGGTAATAAATTGGATAATGAACATTACCATTACTTGAAAGCGGTGAGCCAAAATATTCTCATTTTTTATACTATGATTTATATATCACGTGATCTGACGGAATTGATGTCTGGATTCCTACTTAAAAACACAAATCTGAATTTACCACAATTTCGATTGATGGCAATACCGGATTTGGACCTCTGAAAAGTTCCGCAACCAGAAACCACAGTTGAGAAAGATCAGCCGCTGGATCCCAAATCGGCGCGACTGACAGCACCTACCGCAAAACGTCTCTGTAGCACCACACACGCACGTGCATGCACTGTTACGCTGAGCTCAAAGATGATGGCATATGTAAATAAACCCAACACTGTGGTCCTTTCCGATACCCCTCACGCCAGACGCGCAAACTTTAACTCAATTTCCTCGTGAGGGAGGGCCCACTATTTTGAAATAAAAATCATCTGTAGCGTCAGCCCATCCGAGCTGGTGGTAGACCACGTGGCGCAATCGCCTTGGTCTGCAACGAGTATATATCGCTCACGTCCGAGCTGCTGTCACAGATTTCATAGGGTTAGATTAAAAGCCCCTCCATCTATCAAAACAAACAGACGTGTTTTTTCCGTGAGAGGCGTAGGAGGCGTAGGGCACGATGATTCATTTCCTGGCTGTCTCTAATTCGCTTGGTGCAGGTCGGGAACCGCTTCGCCCCGTTTGAGCCTATAAACCAGCTGGCTCGAGGCTACGAGGTGAAACGGTTCCCGCCTTGCATCAACTGAATCGGAGACCGCGGTGAAGGCGGTTTCATGGATCTTGCGTTCCTGCTTTGCTCGTTCGTCAGATCTCGTCTCAGGTTGGCCACTCCAAAGAATATTTATTATTTATGTTTGATTCAACCACTTACTGCTAATGGCAATGAATTAATATCGGAGTTCAGATGAATTTATAGTAGATTATCTTATTGTTTTTATAAAATAATTTCGGTTTTTTTTTTGTTAGTAAAAAATAAATAAATTTATGGATGGAATATTGATAGATCTTGCTCATATAATTCTATGGGTATAGCACCAGAATTAAATATTTTAGATCAAATTATTCCCATTAGGTTTGACAAATTGCATTTGGTGTTCATTTGGAAATATAATTCATATCTTAAAAGGGTGTAATTTTCTGTTTTAATTTCCAAATCCTGTTGAGGGATTTGTGTTAATAAGCAGATTATCGAGATTAATTATTTATGTAAATGATTGATATTTCTTGTCACCTCCTTCACCTTTTTGCATTCACATAGAGAAACAGAGTTACTGTTTTGGGGAAATTTGAGAAAAGAATAGAATGTTTCAAAAGAATGAGAAAAGCATGGCGTGCTCAGACACTCACACGGAGTCTTTAGTTTTTACTAAATAAAAAATTGTTGTAGGGTTTCGACGAGGCCACTAGCATCTCCTTGTGTTAGGGCGAAATTGGATCCCATTCAGATTCACTTTGTGGGGATTTTTGTGGGGGTTTAGGGAACTTCACATTTTAATCATTTATCATGTATCGTACGGTAAAAAATCATTTGACTTTTTTTATTTAAAAATAAACACAACTGATCGCACAATGTACGATGAACGACTAGAATGTAGGACCCCACAAAGTGAATCCGGAGAGGATCATCTTCCGTGTTAGGGGTTCTTTGAAATATTAATGAAATTCTTATTTTCGATTAAGAAAATAAAAACAGCAAAAGAAAAAAACCACGCTTTAAGTGCTCGCTTGATAATTATTTTTGTTTTTTATTTTCAAGAGTGCACATGAAGGAATGACGAACGAAAAAAGTGGAAAGAGAAATAAAAAAAAATGTGTGAAACAAAAACTTAAATACGTTTAATCGGTGTAATCGATTATAATCTTTCATATTTTCATGTACAATTCTTCTACTACCTTCTCAAGGCTTTATTTACCTTTGCTTCTTGTCTTTTATCTTGAAGTTGAGAAAGGTGATAAATTCATCCTTTCAAATTAACGAAATGTTAGGTTTTTATCACAAAATGTTTTTGAAATAGACATATCATCACTTTCATCCCTAAATTTGAAATGGATAAGTTTCGTCTCTAAAATTGACTTAACAAATCACTTTAATCCTTCATGTCCAATTTTGTTATATTTTCTATTAGTTTGTTGATGTAGCAAAATACAGAAACCACAACACCATTCATATATCGTCAATTTGTAATCGTGATTGTCATGAATGTTTGTGTATCACTGCGACATCGTGATCGTGATTTTGCGTGAAAAGAGAAGACAAGCATGAATAAAAACGATTGGCCGTAAGCTTTTGGCAATAAGGTCATTTCCAACTGATGGCTGACCAGAGAGCTCGTTTTAGCCATCTGGCCCTCCAAGATTCTCCAGATATTAATATTTTAATGAACAGTACATGACCATATTTGCCTCCGTCTCCAACCGAGGGCCAGATGGCTCGTTTTAGCCCTGTCACAAAAAACCGTCTCCAACCGAGTGCCAAATGGTCATAGGGCCAAACATAATTTATTATTAAAATTATTGAAAAAATATTGAAGGAAATTATTGAAAAATTGAAAGAAATATTGCAGATGAAGGAAATATTGAAAAATATATTGAAGGAAATATTGCAGATGAAGTGAAGAATTGAAAGAGCTTCACCATATTTATAGAAGTAAAAAAAGGTTTAAATTAAAAAAAAAATTGAATACAACGGCTAGCAGTCAGCTAGCCGTTGTATTCAAATTTTTTCAAACTATATGTGTCGGTTATAACCGACACTAATACTAATTAATAAATATCCCAGTAGCCGTTAGCCTTAATTCATTATATTCTATATTATTCCTATTGGTTTTAACTGACAGGAAATCCAACACTTCAAAAAAAAAAATTGGCCGGGCCCGGGGCTGGCTGGCTGGCTGGAAGTGGCCAGCCCTCCCCGATTCTGTGGGGCCCTCCCATATTCCAGAGCCCTCTGGCCTAGCCCTCGGTTGGAGACGGTTTTTAGGCTATTTTTAGCCATCTAGCCTTCTGGACCCTTCGGTTGGAGATGGCTTAAGTAGCGCAATGTATTTTTTTGAGCATTAATTTTCCTTGAAAAAAAAATTAAATGATGTATGAAATCTTTCTTTTTTTTTAATGAGAATTTCATTAATAAACAGATCGCGGAACATCAAATTCCAGGGGATCCACACCTAACTAAGATAAATAAACCTAAGCTTTACAAACCGAATCCAGAACCGTCAAGACTCAAAAGAAACACAACAAACCAAAACCAAACGACAAATCAAACATAAAACATAAGAGAACAAGATAAAAGATATAAATTATAATCATACAAGTGAGATAGAATCCAATGGTAAGGACTATGTTGTGTGAGGTATTTTAATTGTTTTTTAATGACTTTTTAACCAAAATGGTATCTGAGATTTGCATAACTCCTCACTTTGGTCTCTGAGATTTGAAATCAGTAGAAGTGGTCCTAAGTTTGTCCACCATCAATCATTTTGGTCATTTCCTATAAAATTTTGTTAAATAAGGACCAAAATGACAAAAATCCTTAATTTAATAAACAATAGGCCAAAATGATTTAACAAAAAATGAGGGTATTTTTATCATTTTATCCTTATTTAATGGAGATTTTTCAAACAAAGACCAAAATGATTGATGGTGGACAAACTTAGGGATCACTTCTATTGATTTCAAATCTCCTTGACCAAAGTGAGAAGTTATGCAAATTTCAAAGACCATTTTGGCTAGAAAGCCTTTTTTAATTAACGTAGAAATGAGAAAAAACATAATATATATATATATGTGTGTGTGTGTGTGTGCGCGCGCGCGTGCGCGTGTGAGTGTACAAACGCTCGTAATGACAAGTTTTAGAACTTTTATGAAGAAGTCAACTCCGAAATTCGCCGTTATAATCCCATAAACCATAGATTTAAATTTTAACTATTGATTGTCTTTTAAATTTATGCTCCACTCTTCTCACCGAAATTTACCAATGCTTGTTGTGATCATCTTCCAAGCATAGAGGATGCAATTACAGTTGTTTATATATTCTTTCATATTTTTCACACTTGTACTTAATTATTATAAATTTTTATTTATTTTAAACTCTCCTAAAAATATTATTCACAAGAGTTTGTTAGGTTTTAAAAGGGTTGTGCTATCCACATACCTTATTTTACTTCTCATACACCCCTTGATGGTTTCTGTCCGTTGATCATCTTCAATTCATCTGATCCGATGGCCGAAAATTAAAAATGTGTGTGAGAAGTAAAATGGGGTGTGTGGATATCACACCCCGTTTTAAAAATTCAAACGACAATGTACCTATTGTCAAAGTATAGAGAACACGCTCATGAGGGTTCGCATAGTTTTCATATTTTGTCACACTAGTAAATTAATTTTTATAAAGAGGAGGGGGATGAAAGCTGCCAGCGGGCCATTATTTTTTGGGAACTTTAATGAAAGCTCCCGGTATTGTTCACTTTAACGAAAAATCACATTTTTACATTAAAAAGTTAATCCTGGTACTATTCACTTTACCCTTTATTTTGTCATTTTCGTTAAAACTCAAAGTTTTCAAACTATTTTCATTAGTTTTCCTTTATTTTTTTTGCTTTTATGACTTATTTAGGTAGACCATCAATGTGCCACCTACAGTTAACTATAATCTTGTAGAAGCTTAAGTGGCAAAGCGAAAACCTTGACCTCTTATTTTTATTTTGGGTTTTTATCACAAATGATTTCTAAAATTGAACAACCCTACCAAGCTGGTCCTTAAAATTGAAAATTAATCAATGTAGTCATTGAAAATTGATACTGTCACAGCCCGTCCTGAAACTTTTATGTCGGAAAAGTAAAATGACGAATTTACCCTTAACGGGCATCAAGGTACGTATGTGTGTGACATTATCTAGTTTAATCTTAGACAAGTTTTGGAAGAAAAATATATAAGTGAGTTGGATTTTTAAATTTGATTTTTGTTATGTTGGTTAGGGATTTAGAAAAATGGATGGTGTGGATTGAATGTGGACATCAAACCCTCACATTCTCCCTCTCTATCCCGTAGCCCTCTCTCTCTCTCCTCCATCTCGACTCACTCTCTCTCTCACACTCATAGTGTACGGCATCACCCAAAACCCCCCAAAACTCGGTGGATCGAGGCAACCAAGGTAAGAATCTTCATCCTTGAGACGTTTTGAGTTGATTGGTACTAGTTTTAGGATGTGGAACCTTTGATTTCAAGTGAACCTGAAACCCCCATTTTTGGTCACTGTTCATGCACACGTAAAATGTTGTGTTTCATGGAATTCTAAGCTTATAGTTAGCTTAGTGAGGTCCCAAGGAGGCTCAGAGTACTTCGTTTGAAGGATTTGGACGTCAGGATCACGAGGGTTAAGTTTGGCCGGTTTTGCTTGAATTTTTCCGTTGAGATTTAGTTGTTTTTGAAGCTTGAAAGTAGTATATCATGATTCTACATGTTTGGGGCTTCATTTTGGTATAAAATATGAAGAAAATGGTTGAGAAACGAAGGAGAACAAGGCGTTCAAAGTTTGGCCGGAAACCGGCAGCCGGAAAAACCAGTCTGGCGAGCCCGAGGTAGGGGATGATGCGCGTGGGGGCGCGTGTCCCTGTGCCTGTCCTGGCGCGTGGGGCCTCCAAAAATTTTTCTAAAAATTACTCGACGTCCGTGACGTCGAGTAGGTCGATGTGGTATATTCATATACCCAAATTGAGCATCGTATGAGAAGTTATTTCGAATTATTGGTTGTGTGTTTAAATTAACGTTTTTATAGTTGTTTCGCATATATGTGACACCTATCCCGAGGACGAGCGCATCCAGGGACGTCACGGGGGTTACGACCCATCGACTTATCAGTGAGTAGGCAGTTTTGATTTCGTATTACCTATATACAACTGTTTTTCCCAGAAAATACGTTTGTATGAAAATTATGAAATTAATTGTCATGCATACAATTGTTGAGATATTTAGTTTGATAATTGATGCATATAGATGTCAATTGATGCGGTGGACGCTCAGGTGAGTTTTATTATTTTTCAGCTGAGTTATTTTATATGAATTGCATTGAAAGCTCATAACCTGCACCTAGGTGTTAGTGCTTATATTGTTATTCACCACACCGTACGCTCGTCTTGGATCCAAGTAGGTGGATGTCGTACAGACCATGTGAGGGTTCCGACATGCTAGTCGTACAGATCACTAGATGTGATTCCGACTAGTGGGTGACCTTAGTTATGCGCGCTGATGATTGATGAGAGAAGCACTAAAGCGTATTCTTACACCTTTCATCGTACAGACTACTTTATGTAGTTCCGAGTGACGTGTAGAGTTGGGCTGTATAGGTCACTGTGGTGACTCCGGCTGAGTGGGATGTTGAGCTTTAGAATCAGCCGTACAGGACCATTGTAGGGTCTCCGGTTGATTTATTATTTCACCTTATTGTTATTGATGCATTCTGATTATAATTGGGCATGGCATATCATTTCTGAGATATTATGTTGATGGATATGAGCTGAGTTTTGATGTTACATATATATATATATATATGTTTATATACTACTTTTCTAGGAAAGTATACAAGGTTTTACGGTGAGGGGTTAGAAATGTTTTAAATGAAATATTTTGGAAAACTCTTTGGTTTTACTGACCCACTCATTTTGTTTTGCTCCCCTCCAGGTTCTAGTTAGCGGTTGGTGGCTCTCGAGGTCCTTTTCCGGCATTCTGACAGACACTTGACATGTAGGACTCACCTAAGGGTGATGTACTTTTATTTTAGTTCTACTTGACTGCACTTAAACCTATGCTCTGAATTTATGTGTTTACCTTAACTCATCCTGTTGTTCTAGGAGGTTGTTCTGCTAGAGTTTGGTTTGAATTCCTTCTTATGTATGTTATCGTTTCGCTTCCGTGTCGCACTTATGGTTACGTCACGCTCACGTGACGGCCAGCACGCCTGGATCCTCTAGATCGGGGTGTGTCAGATACCGCAAATTAATATGATCATTCCGTTATAATTCTTTTAAAGTTTCTGTTATGTGCTTATATGTCACATAAGTAGATTCCACAAGTCTTATTAAATATTACTATAAAATTAAATAATAAAAAATAGGGTAAAAGATTGTTTACTACCCTCATGTTTCGTGGTTTTCAACATTTAGTATATCAAGTTTTTTTCGTCTCAGATTCATACCTAAAGTGTAAATTTTGGGACAGTCTTATACATCCGGTAGTCAAACTGTTAAATCTGCCGTTAATTGTGACGTGGCACCCATGTGGACAATGACTGGACGCCACGTGTCATCCCTATTTTTTTTTCTTTCTTTCTTCTTCCTTCTTCTTCCTTCCTCCTTCCTTCCCCTTCTTCCCTTTCTTCCTTCTCCTTCTTCTTCCTCCGAATATGGGGAAGTTTTTTTTTTTTTCTTCTTCTTCCTCTGAATCCTCCGAATCCGCCCAGGTTCAGTTTTTTTTTTTTTTTCTTCCTCCTCCTTCTTCCTTCCTCCTTCCTTCTTCTTCTTATAGATGCTAATATTTAATTATATTTATGAGACCTACTTATTTACTATTAAAAAAAATATTATTTACTATTATTTTTAATGTAGATGCTAATATTTAATTATATTTATGAGACCTACTTATGTAACACATAAGCACATAACAAAAAACAGAAATTTTAACGAAATGATCAAATTGATTTGCGACATCAACTTTCAAAGACTATTGAGATGGTTCAATTTCAATGATCATTTGTCATAAAAACCTTTTTATTTTTTATTTGTGTAAAGAGCATCCTCCCTGATCCCTACGGTCTGAACAACAAAAATGAAACAGCAATCAGTAAAAATTGGGGTTAAAGAACACGACAGATTCCGAAGAACATCATGAAGTCCCCGGAAAGGCAAAGTTGTATAAATGCACAACACTATGGCTCAATGTTCAGTGCATCCTTGGTCGAACAAGAAACAAAATCATTCATACAATGCTTGAAATGTTTACCGGCCACCTCTTCTTCCTCTACCGCGATGCCCTCCTCTCCCTCCTCTCCCTCTTCCTCCTCTTCCTCCTCTTCCTCCCCGGCCTCCGAATCCAGGCCCATTTTGTTTTAGTCCTAACGATTGAACTCCCCTCCTCTTTCCACGGTGTTCATCATCCTCGTCCTCTTTGTACTTAGAGCTGCTTCTAGCCCTAAAAGAAATCTCACGCGAACCTCCAGGTCCGAGCTTAACATCACTAGGGATGGCAGAAACTCGCCGATCATCTCTGAGGGCTGCCACCCTCTCCCCCAGTGGAAGTGATTCCTCGTTTGCAAAAGACTCGCGATTCAAGAATGCTTCTGCATGCCGCTCATCCTTAACTTCATACAATCTATAGAATTTTCAACAAACAGATAGTTAGTAACTCAAGTTCAAGATTGAAAACTCCAAATCGCAAACTCACACAAAAATACACAGAAATCGATAGTGTAGCTTAAGAAAAAATAAATAAATCAGATTAATGATTTTTGACATGGGACTAGTAAAATTCCTCCGTGTCTGATCATTATGATATTTTTAACACCATAGCCAATACTTGTATGATTCAAACCCACTTTATAAGCGAAATCTCCATGTCCAACACTAAGGTATTGTGTAATCCCTTGTAGAAGGCAGGAAAGAATGAGTTCTAAACAGAAGAGGTTAGATTTCACAAAACCGAGGGAGCTTGGATGTACAGTATCAGTAAATAGACGTTATGGCGAATGTCTACAAAAGAACAAGAAACCCTCACCTTGGAGTTCGTCCCTTCATTCTCAGTTTACTGTTTTCGTGCCCAGGCTCATCCAAAGATGTCGCTGAGGCATCAGAATCACTCAAATCCGGATCATTATCCTCCATGGAAGGTCTGAAATGTTCCTCTACCAAAGATGGTTGCTTCGTAGAAGGCATAGGGTGTAGAGCCCTATACTCTTGTGAGAACTCATCGATTTCAAAATCCTGGACACGTATCATAGAAAGCATTATAACTGTTAGGGATCATGAAAATTAATGAACGTGGTGCAAGAGTAGGCCCTAGCTTCTCATCAATTTTTTCTTTCTTTTAAATGACAGGACATCATAAACAGAAATGGAGCTATACAGAATATATCCAGCAGTCCACTAAACTAAACAGAACAAAACAGTGCAAGTCAGAATGCAGCAAAGCCAAACCCATAGGTATAACCGTATAAGAGATCTAGTTCCCATACAAATTGAAAGGAAAAAAAAGAAAAGGCAATCAAACTTTGCTTGTGCATCTGCACATAGTGCATCAATGGCGAAAAAAAGAGGTGAAAAAGAAAAGGCAATCAAACTGTGCTTGTGCCTCTGCACATAGTGCATCAATGGCAAAAAAGAGGTGACCGATTGAACAACACAAATTATAACATACTATCAAGCATCAAACCCCCATTATAAGTCATCATTGACACGTAAAATGTATAGATCCACAAAATCTAGCACATTCGATGCTGCAATCATATAAACGCAGAAACCAATTAGGGAAAAGTTTCGTGAAATTAATATAGAAAAATTATACAGGAAGGATGGTGAACTGCGTTAACAAACTTTTGTTTTAAATACTCGCTCTTTTTCTACATGAGACAGGTTGAGATTATATTACCTCATTTTCAAACATTTTTCCAAACCGCTCGTCTTTGAGAATATCACTAGCAAGTGCCTTCTTTTTCTTGGCTGGCTTCTTAGTCTCATTGTCATCAACATTAATTTCATTCTCTGCATCTTCATTATCAAGAATACTCTTTGCAAGAGTTCGATTGACCTTGGGCAATTTCCTCTTAATCTGCAGTAAAAAATGGACGTCATGCCTGGTTGAAGTACTTTGGAGAAAGACTCACAAAAAAGGTTAAGTTGCTAAAGTTTTATCGCTGCTAGAAAGTAGCACAAACAGTAAAAGGATACCAATTTCGAACTTCTCATTAAAAACCATCCTCACCTGATAATGGATGTAGACATAGTATATGCAAATAATACAGAGCTTTAAAGAATTTTAACATGGAGGATCAGAAATCATTATATATTGTGATTTCCTTTGTCACAAGAGAGAAAATTCCTTGGAATACATAGAAATTAATGCCAGGCACGTGTATAAATAGACCCATATATATACAAAAATAAATAATCATAGATGAGAATAGCTAACCGTAATTCGCTCTCCTGCAAGTTCTTTCTCTAGCATCTCTCGTTTCCGCTGTTCTCTGTATTCAGTATAATCAAAAGGCTCTGCCAAAGCTTTTGCCTGCCAGAATGTATATACTATAAAATAATGCAAACTTTGTACAATAACTAGAAGTAATCAAAGAAATACCCTAATTGAGCATGGAGAACGTCAATGACTATGAAGATATGCATTCATCACTGACACAAGATTTAAACACTAACCCTAACTTTAACACATTAGCTCACTAAATCCTTCAACTGCCCAAAACATGCATTTCAAAATAATATCTATAACCAACAAATTGCCTGTGATCTCTTTTCATGTTTTTCATATATGTCCCTGGATTCGCTTCTCTCAAAAAAATGTTTAACCTAATTGTAAATGAGAGACGGAGGAGGCTATACACAATGAATGATACGAATTGTTGTGTTTCTTGTAGCAATATGGCACCAATTGCTAAATAAAATAAAAAACATACTTACAAAAGGGAGGCTAACCTTTTTATACAACCGATAATCAATAAAAAACCCATGCATGTAAGCTCGAAGTAGATTGGTCCCAATGAGACCAGTCAACTTCAACCTCTCGAGGTCTTCTTTTGTCAAAAATTTGAAATCATCATAAATGGTAGTCTGTTCACCCTCCTCTAGCTCCTCCTGTAAAAAAGAACTCGAACATTAGAATATAACTGAAGACCTCAAACGAGATGAAACTAAATCTATGTAGGTAAGATGTAAAATAAACCCACAGTAAGGTTTTGCAGGTAAGAACACCAATTCGGAGCAGGTCCAAGTTCAGGTATAAAATAAGATGGAATCTGACTGCAGTCCAGAGCAAGCAACATCAACCCACTGCCCGGGAATGTACAAATATCATTAATTGTGCCAGCCGTTGGCTCAATGCTGGTCATGCCTTCACCCTGCAGACAATGGGAATCTACTTAGCAAAACTATAAAATGCAACATCAACCCCAACCATAATATAAAAACATCTAGGCCGTTGCACCGTAAAATAAAAATAAATAAATAATGTGTTTTAAAAATGTAATTTCTTACCGTGTCAGGATCCCATATTCTAACAATATGATTATCAGTGGTAATCAACTTTGGCCCCTCAGAGTTTAGAGTTTGATGCCATTTAATGTCTAATATCGGGCTACCATACCTATACACCAACGACAGGGTTTTCAACAGCAAGTTATAAAAAAGAAACAATTCAGACTCCCTCAGTGTTCTAATCATAAAAAATAAAAAATAAATAAAAATAAACATAAGGAGGTAATACTCACATGTGATCCTTAACCTGTATAGGATGTGATGACCGCAAGTCATAGATGAGCACCTGCAAATTCAACCACACGATCGAAATTAGATTTCTGTGGACATATGAGTGAAAGGATTTGGATTCAATCTATAGAAACCAAAATGTAAAATGAAAGTTGAATTCTTTTTTGAACATTGGGCATGCCTCAGACAGGTCTTTACAACTTAATGGGAAAGCAAACAATGTTTCTCGAATATGAAAACCTGATATGCAATAAAATAAGATATGGTGATGCCAAAACTAGGATACAGACACAGATTACAATGTAGGACAATAAGAAGAGATCCGAACTCACTCCAGCCGTTGGCATCACACCAAAGTTTTTCCAGCATAGAAATCACAAAAATTCCAGCATTACTCCAAACATGTGCCTCACATACACCACCAGTAATCACATTAACACTATTTTTAAAGATCACAAAGTAGCCCCTTTATAGAGTGATTGGCACATGGATCCAGAAAACTGAAGTTCCACATTAATATATTTAGGAACTCTAAAGACATAATTTGACACCTAATACATTAGTAATGTAGTCATTAAATTGTTAGCTACTCCACAAAAGACCGTACCATGTAAAATCAACACCTACCTTATGCTTGGCAAGTTATCTCTTATCTTGAATCTTGATTACATTTTTTAATATGAGATGATTACCTTGTTTTCTCTTCAATGCTAATGTTTTTGCCAATGAAAAATCATCAACCCACCACGTCAAGACCATATTGATTTGGACAAATAATTACACACTCTCTCAAGGATACAATATTAAGAAACAAAAAATAAATGTTTACCTCGTGTAGACAAAAAGAAGACAATTCACTTGACTTGTAAGAGAAAGGTTTATGAAACATTGTTGACAATTTGACAAACAGTGCCGATTAGCTTCTAAGTTGGTTGGTGCATTTGTTTTTCACTTGAAAGAGTACAAGTCACCCTTTCAAGAGCCACTAGTTTATCTCAAGTTTCCCTGTCCTTACGTGTCACAGAAACAAGTGGCTGTCTTAAACAATTATATGATTGCCAAGCCTACCCATGCAAACACAGATATACGGAACCAAACAATTGTTCAAATTACATTTTTTGAATCACAACTGAAGAAAACTGCAGTAGATATTGCATTGTTAGCAATGAAAAATATGGCACAGTTTTCAACTTCTGATAACACGCATAATTAAATTAAATCAAAGCTATATCATCACAAAAATGTGAAATTATCAGATGACTTTTTAGTAAAAAGAAAATTGACATAATACCTTTCCACCACTGCTTCCAACAGCCAATTGGAAACCCGTTTTTTCATCAAACTCTAATGCAGTGACTTCCTGCAAATCCAGGAGGAAGTCAGATTAAGGACAGCCATGTCTGATTCAAAGTTGAAGAGAAAATGTAGTAATCAGCGGAAACATAAAAATACCACCAATGCCTATGTCTTAGCAAGTGGAATAGAGAGCAACAGAAAACTTTATTCCCCTGCCACGCATCTGTTCGTTGGCCTCGTTAACTGAACAAATCATTTAATCCAATTACAAATGGGAATTTTGGTTTGGTTTAAACTAGGAGACGGCCTCCAAGAGTAAATTTGGAGGTGGTTTGGAATTTGGAAACTTGATGGCTAGAAATGAAGCTCTTCTAGCTAAGTGGTTATGGAGGTTTGCATTATGTGCGGGAAGCACTACAGCATTCTGTAATAAATATTAAATATGGGATTTCGTCCAATGGGTGGGACTCCAACTTTGTTTTGACTGGAACTTGTCGTAGCCCTTGGAAGGACCTTACCCATGGCTACAACTCATTTATTATGAACTGTCACTTTGTTGTCGGAAATGGTGAAAGAATCATGTTTTGGGAAGATACGTGGTTGGGGGATTCGCCTCTCAATCTCAGTTTCCATCGCTCTACAATTGGTTTGGTTGTTGGAACACGGACACTTCTTGCTTTGTGGACTTGTCAAATGGTTGGAGTGAAAAATTAATCACCGCAGAGATGAAATATAAACAAGGTATATCATTTTGAAAAGTCAAAGGTTCAACAGGTTTTTACAATAAAAAGTTAAGTATGATATAAATAAAACAACAACAACAACAACAACAACAAAGCCTTTTCCCACTAAGTGGGGTCGGCTATATGAATCCTAGAACGCCATTGCGCTCAGTTTTGTGTCATGTCCTCCGTTAGATCCAAGTACTTTCCTAGGTCTTCCTCTACCCCTTTGGCCCTGAACCTCTGTCCCGTAGTCACAACTTCGAACCGGAGCGTCAGTAGACCTTCTTTGCACATGTCCAAATCACCGGAACCGATTTTCTCTCATCTTTCCTTCAATTTCGGCTACTCCTACTTTACCTCGAATATCCTCATTTCCAATCTTATCATTTCTCGTGTGCCCACACATCCTACGAAGCATCCTCATCTCCGCCACGCCCATTTTGTGTACGTGTTGATGCTTCACCGCCCAACATTATGTGCCATACAACATCGCTGGCCTTATTGCCGTCCTATAAAATTTTCCCTTGAGCTTCAGTGGCCTACGACGGTCACACAACCCGCCGGATGCACTCTTACACTTCATCCATCCAACTTCTATTCTATGGTTGAGATCTCTCTCTAATTCTCCGTTCTCTTGCACGATATATCCTAGGTAGCGAAACGGTCGCTTTTTGTGATCGTCGTTAGATTGCTCCGATCATTAGTGTGGATAAGTATATAAATGAATAGAGATAGGAAAGCAAACACAAGATGTACGTGGTTCACCCAGATTGGCTACGTCCACGGAATAGAGGAGTTCTCATTAATTGTGAAGGGTTTACACAAGTACATAGGTTCAAGCTCTCCTTTAGTGAGTACAGGTGAATGATTTAGTACAAATGACATTAGGAAATATTGTAGAGAAAGATCTCGTAATCACGAAACTTCTAAGTATCGGAGTGTGGTATCGTCTTGACTTGCCTTATCTGTCTCATAGGTAGATGTGGCATCTTCTCTGGAAGTACTCTTCCTCCATCCAGGGGTGGTATCTTTAACTGGTGGAGATGCACAAGGTAATGTATCAATTTCACTTGAAGCTTACTTGTAGTTTCAGGCTTGGTCAAGCGCGATACAAACCATGTAGTAGGAGTCCCTCAAGTTGCCGAGCTAGGGGATTTGCTGAAAGAGGTGACAGACAAGGTAAGCAATCAGAGCTCCGGCTGATTGTTCACATTCTCCCTATCTTGCAGGCAGCATGAAGGATAAAGAGAAGAAAAATGAGAAGAGATGATATGGGATACTTTTGCTTTTGAAGAAGTAACTTTCCACAGGCTTATTCTTGAACTGAGCTGGAGGGTTTTCTGGTTTCCTCCAGAGTATAAGGCCGACTGAAGAATTTGAGGGTCAAAACAAGTCCATCAAATCTAGAGTACGTTCGACCCTACTGATATGGGATACTTTTGCTTTGACAGAGTAATGGATGTATCGGCACGTGTGCTGTTACGCTTGTCTCCACATGCTTCCTTGTATCCTTCTCACTTGCCCCATCTGTTCCTCAGGCAGATGCGGTATCTTCCCTGGAAGCATAAGATGTTGAAGATGAGTACTCGAGAGCAATGCCAGGTAAGTAAGTTCCAGGCAGTCAGTTCCTGGCTGGAAGCTTGATTCCAAGTGCTGACTGATTGCTCTCTTTCTCCTTGTCTTGCAGGTAAGAACAAGGCCAAAGGAAAAGACAGGGAAAAAGCATGATATGGGATACTCTTGCTTTTAACCCTGATGATATGAGATATTCTTGCTCTAGTATAGCTTGTTTGCAGAGGTATTATCGGGGGGAAAGAAAGCTGAATATTTCGAAAGGCTTCGTTGAGAGTGCCCTCTCATATATGAGGAAGGGTTGAGCATTTTTGCAGGTCTGTCTGTCCGTTGGGGATGGAGGTTGACATATATAGGAGTCTCCTTAACAACAAGTAGTAATGCTATTCCTTTACCCTGTCAGAGCACTTTGAAAAAGTGGTCTGTGGTATGTGGAAAGCTGATGTTGCGTGTGAAGATTACAGACAGCTTTATCCAAGGAGATCCGGCTCTTGCAGTTGGGAAAGTGTTGCCTCTTCGGTTTTTGAACAAGCAATCCTATCGGGGATCTGGCTCTCGAGATTCGGAGAACGATGCCTCTTCGATTTTTGAGAAAGCAATCATGCTGGGGGTCTGGCTCTCGAGATTCGGAGAGCGGTGTCTCTTCGATTTTTGAGAAAGTAATCATGTTGGGAGTCTGGCTCTCGAGATTCGGAGGGCGGTGCCTCTTCGATTTTGGAGCAAGCAATCTTGTTGGGAGTGTTTTCTCGAATGTGAGTAAAGGTTGGGCATGTTTGCTAGTCTACCTTGCCACGAAGCACAGAGGTTGACACACAGGGACTTTCCAATTATCCAGCAGTGATACTGTTCCTTTACCCTTGTGGGTAATAATATGGTAGCTAGACCTTCAAAATTTATGTGTCTAAACTTTGTTAGTGCTGTTTCTTTGCTATTCTTTTACCCGTCTTGGTCAGAGCGATGTAGTGGGAGCTGCAAGCTTCACGTGCTCAACTTTGGCAGAGAACTTTGGCAAAGTTATCTGTGATACCCATGAGCTACTATTGCGTGTGGGAAGTGGGTGATTGAACAGTAAGACTCATGTGCTTTCTACTTCACCAGAAGTCTTCGACAGAATGCCCATAATTTCCGCAAAGCTGAGTGTGCGTGTGACAGGTGCTGACAAGGCTGGAAAAGTAGGTGCCTCTTCGATTTCTGAGATCGGCCCTCGTGGTCTCTGAGCAGCCCAACTTTTGAGAAAGCAAGCGCCTCTTCGATTTCTGAGATCGGCCTTCGTGGTCTTTGAGCAGCCCAGCTTTTGAGAAAGCAGACGCCTCTTCGATTTCTGAGATCGACCCTCGTGATCTCTGAGCAGCCCAGCTTTTGAGAAAGCAAACGCTCTCTTCGATTTCTGAGCAGGCGCCTCTTCGATTTCTGAAGCTCCGTCGAGTGCAGATTTTTATAGGGGCTGGCATTAAGTTCCAAAGCACACTTGAATCTCCACCAGTAGAAGCTCCATTCTTACACTTCTAAGATCTTGATTTGTTCGACCTCTTCTCTCTTCAACACCTTTGAAAATGTCTGGCCCCTCCGACCGTCGTTTTGACTTGAACCTTGTTGAAGAGGCAGCCCCGCCTTCTCCAGACAACATATGGCGCCCATCCTTCGTCTCCCCTACTGGTCCTCTTACCGTTGGGGATTCCGTTATGAAGAATGATATGACCGCTGCGGTGGTGGCCAGGAACCTTCTCACTCCCAAAGATAACAGACTACTTTCCAAACGATCTGATGAGTTAGCTGTTAAGGATTCTCTGGCTCTCAGTGTTCAGTGTGCAGGTTCTGTGTCTAATATGGCCCAACGCCTATTTGCTCGAACCCGCCAAGTTGAATCATTGGCGGCTGAAGTGATGAGTCTCAAACAGGAGATTAGAGGGCTCAAGCATGAGAATAAACAGTTGCACCGTCTCGCACATGACTATGCTACAAACATGAAGAGGAAGCTGGACCAGATGAAGGAATCTGATGGTCAGGTTTTACTTGATCATCAGAGATTTGTGGGTTTGTTCCAAAGGCATTTATTGCCTTCGTCTTCTGGGGCTGTACCGCGTAATGAAGCTCCAAATGATCAACCTCTGATGCCTCCTCCTTCTAGGGTTCTGTCCAGTACTGAGGCTCCGAATGATCCCCCTCCGGTGCCTTCTCTTTCTGGGGCTCTACCGACTGCTGAGACTTCTCCTAAGCAACCTTTGTGAAGGCTCCCTCTTGTTTGTTTATTTTGACTCATGTATATGTACATATTTGTAGCTTATCGGGGATATCAATAAATAAGCTTTCCTTCATTTCAACGTATTGTGTTAAATACACCAAAGCCTTCTTCGCTAAGTTCTTTGAATTTTCTTTTGTTGGAGCTTTGTGAGTGGAGCATGTAGGTTGAGGTAGTGTTCCCTTAATTTCCTGAGTGAGGAAAACTTCTCGGTTGGAGACTTGGAAAATCCAAGTCACTGAGTGGGATCGGCTATATGAATCTTAGAACGCCATTGTGCTCGGTCCTGTGTCATGTCCTTCGTTAGATCCAAGTACTCTAAGTCTTTTCTTAGAGTCTCTTCCAAAGTTTTCCTAGGTCTTCCTCTACCCCTTCGGCCCTGAACCTCTGTCCCATAGTCGCATCTTCTAATCGGAGCGTCAGTAGGCCTTCTTTGCACATGTCCAAACCACCGTAACCGATTTTCTCTCATCTTTCCTTCAATTTCGGCTACTCCTACTTTACCCCGGATATCCTCATTCCTAATCTTATCCTTTCTCGTGTGCCCACACATCCAACGAAGCATCCTCATCTCTGCTACACCCATTTTGTGTACGTGTTGATGCTTCACTGCCCAACATTCTGTGCCATACAGCATCGCCGGCCTTATTGCCGTCCTATAAAATTTTCCCTTGAGCTTCAGTGGCATACGGCGGTCACACAACACGCCGGATGCACTCTTCCACTTCATCCATCCAGCTTGTATTCTATGGTTGAGATCTCCATCTAATTCTCCGTTCTTTTGCAAGATAGATCCTAGGTAACGAAAACGATCGCTCTTTGGTATTTCTTGATCACCGATCCTCACCCCTAACTCGTTTTGGCCTCCATTTGCACTGAACTTGCACTCCATATATTCTGTCTTTGATCGGCTTAGGCGAAGACCTTTAGATTCCAACACTTCTCTCCAAAGGTTAAGCTTTGCATTTACTCCTTCCTGAGTTTCATCTATCAACACTATATCGTCTGCGAAAAGCATACACCAAGGAATATCATCTTGAATATGTCCTGTTAACTCATCCATTACCAACGCAAAAAGGTAAGGACTTAAGGATGAGCCTTGATGTAATCCTACAGTTATGGGAAAGCTTTCAGTTTGTCCTTCATGAGTTCTTACGGCAGTCTTTGCTCCTTCATACATATCCTTTATAGCTTGGATATATGCTACTCGTACTCCTTTCTTCTCTAAAATCCTCCAAAGAATGTCTCTTGGGACCCTATCGTACGCTTTCTCCAAATCTATAAAGACCATGTGTAAATCCTTTTTCCCATCTCTATATCTTTCCATCAATCTTCGTAAGAGATAGATTGCCTCCATGGTTGAGCGCCCTGGCATGAACCCGAATTGGTTGTCCGAAACCCGTGTCTCTTGCCTCAATCTATGCTCAATGACTCTCTCCCAGAGCTTCATTGTATGACTCATTAGCTTAATACCCCTATAGTTCATGCAATTTTGTACGTCGCCCTTATTCTTGTAGATAGGCACCAAAGTGCTCGTTCGCCACTCATTTGGCATCTTCTTCGTTTTCAAAATCCTATTGAAAAGGTCAGTGAGCCATGTTATACCTGTCTCTCCCAAAACTTTCCACACTTCGATTGGTATATCGTCTGGGCCTATTGCTTTTCTATGCTTCATCTTCTTCAAAGCTACAACCACTTCTTCCTTCCGGATTCGACGATAAAAAGAGTAGTTTCTACACTCTTCTGAGTTACTCAACTCCCCTAAAGAAGCACTCCTTTCATGTCCTTCATTGAAAAGATTATGAAAATAACCTCTCCATCTGTCTTTAACCGCATTCTCTGTAGCAAGAACCTTTCCATCCTCATCCTTGATGCACCTCACTTGGTTTAGGTCCCTTGTCTTCTTTTCCCTTGCTCTAGCTAGTTTATAGATATCCAACTCTCCTTCTTTGGTATCTAGTCGTTTATACATATCGTCGTAAGCCGCTAACTTAGCTTCTCTCACAGCTTTCTTCGCCTCTTGTTTCGCTTTTCTATACCTTTCACCATTTTCATCGGTCCTATCCTTGTATAAGGCTTTACAACATTCCTTCTTAGCCTTCACCTTTGTTTGTACCTCCTCATTCCACCACCAAGATTCCTTTTGGTGTGGGGCAAAGCCCTTGGACTCTCCTAATACCTCTTTTGCTACTTTTCGGATACAACTAGCCATGGAATCCCACATTTGGCTAGCTTCCCCCTCTCTATCCCACACACACTGGGTGATTACTTTCTCTTTGAAAATGGCTTGTTTTTCTTCTTTTAGATTCCACCATCTAGTCCTTGGGCACTTCCAAGTCTTGTTCTTTTGTCTCACTCTTTTGATATGTACATCCATCACCAACAAGCGATGTTGATTAGCCACGCTCTCTCCTGGTATAACTTTGCAATCCTTACAAGTTATACGATCCCCTTTCCTCATTAGAAGAAAATCTATTTGTGTTTTTGACGACCCACTCTTGTAGGTGATCACATGTTCTTCTCTCTTCTTAAAGAAGGTGTTGGCTAAGAAGAGATCATATGCCATTGCAAAATCCAAGATAGCTTCCCCATCCTCGTTTCTCTCCCCAAAACCATGGCCACCATGAAAACCTCCATAGTTGCCTGTCTCCCTGCCCACGTGTCCATTTAAATCTCCTCCTATAAATAACTTCTCCGTCTGAGCAATTCCTTGCACCAAGTCTCCAAGATCTTCCCAAAATTTCTCCTTCGAACTCGTATCCAACCCTACTTGAGGTGCGTACGCACTAATCACATTGATAAGTTCTTGTCCTATTACAATCTTGATTGCCATGATTCTATCTCCTACCCTCTTGACATCTACAACATCTTGTACCAAGGTCTTGTCCACGATGATGCCAACACCGTTTCTCGTTCTATGTGTGCCCGAATACCAAAGTTTAAACCCTGAGTTTTCTAGATCCTTTGCCTTACTACCAACCCACTTAGTTTCTTGTAGGCACATAATATTTATCCTTCTCCTCACCATAACTTCCACTACTTCCATAGATTTTCCCGTTAAGGTTCCTATATTCCACGTTCCTAAACGCATTTTGCTCTCTTGAACTCTACCCTTCTGTCCTAGCTTCTTCACCCTCCCCCGTCTAATAGGATCAAAGTACTTCTTTTGTGTGTCCCGGGTAAAGTTGATAGGAGCATATGCTCCCAAACAACTTTGAGTGGAGTCGTTCGAAAAGAAGTTTCTATGGCCCCCTTGCTCATTTAACACTGCATCCGGGTGCCGATGGAGATACAGCGACCCTTGCTCACTTATCACTGTGCTCGGGCCACACAGCGCGCCACTTACGGGTGACGCCCTAGCTTTAGCGCGATTTTGTTCTGGATTCATTTTCATAAGGATTCGACGTGATCATGGAGTGCCGGCTGTCAACTACCTGACGCCCTCCCCCTCCTCCTTTATCCGGGCTTGGGACCGGCTATGTAAGACATAGGCGGAGTTTATGATATAAATAAAACAAAAGAGGAAATAGCAAAGAATGCCATAGCTCTTCCCGCACAAGAGTTGTGAATATTAGCCCCACAAGAGTTTGTGAATAAGTGATTAAAGATGCATTTCTACGTCTATTCTTAGAATTGAAACAAATTACTTTATCTAATTATATAATTCGAGGAAGAATTGGAATTTAAGGTTCAGCAGAAATTTGAATGACAGTGAGGTGTATGAGGATTCTTCTGTTTTGTGCTTACTGGACGGTGTCCATTTTCGTCTGTTCTGTGCTTGCTGGACAGTGTCCTGACCCATTCATCTAGGATGGACTCAAGAAAATGGTCTCTGGATAAAGGGAATTACTCATGCCAATCTGACTAGACTTTTCCCATGGCTCAATTATACTGACAACCATGAGTCAAAACCACACTAGCTCAAACCACTGTTGCACTCCATAACTATTCCACACTTATCCAGGACATTGACTCCATTTCAGAAACCAAGCACACTTCTGTCTGTAGAAAAGACTATTATTTACTCTAACAAAAATATAAAAAGCCTCTTACCTGGTCAAAGTCACCAGCAGGTGCGACAGCATTAATCCTGCCAGCTGAAGATTTCATTCTCAAGTCAAAACATTCCACGGCACCATCCTCACCACCACAAGCAACAAGACCATGAAGCTTGCTGAAATTTTAAAACAAAATATAGTTAACCTAGACAGCTAAGGAAAAATAACCAATATAGCTATATAAGGGTATCCAGCATGTGTCTGATAACTACAGAATATAATGAACCTATAATAGAAAGAAAACAAAGATCAACAAGCCACCTCCGAGAAACTATATTTAGTGCTGGCGATTGTGTGCTAAGGGAAGAGAGGAATCGCCCCTGCAAACAAAGCAAAACTGTTATCGACAGACTTTATAAATTAAGGGGAATTCAAAGGAGTCTATTAAAGCAAGAAACCTGTTCCAAATTAATCCTGTATAATTCTGGAGAAGAGGCAGCACAAAGCAAGTCACAAGACCAGCAATCATATGCAAGATCCCTTCCCATTCTGTACACCCAAGTTAAATAAACTCATTATACAATGAATACCAAACTTCTATAACTGGTATGATTATATTATTGTGCTAGGAAAAAATTTTGAAATGTCGAGGTAAGATTTTCATCTACTATAAAGAGGGCAGTGGGCACAAACAAAGTACAATTTGGAAAAATGCTAGACATGCAAAACTATGTTTTAAAACAAAAAAAAAGTAGATGCAAACATTTTTACGTATTTATTTTACATTTTTTTTTTCATATTTTTAATATATGGGTAGCCCTTCTTTCAAGAGTTGGTGGTTTTTCAACTCATTAGATGATTGAAATGGTGTTAACATGATGACTGTAGAAAGTGTAAATCCCACATCCGGGAAATGGGGGAGTAGCCCAACTCCTTATAAGCCCATGCTAATCTTCTTTACTTTCCAATGTGAATATCTGAATAGTTTCAGGCTCATTTCAAATAATAAAGGAGTGAAAACTACAAAATTTCAAATTTTGAGTGATACAATAAAGGGCACTCTATTTTGTGGTGTGTTCTATGTTAAAAATTCACCAAGACATTTACAGACGCACGCAAACACCTACACACTAATCTAAATACAAAAACTTAGTCAAAATCTGCGAGAGTACAAACCATAAGCAAAGCAAAGAAAATACATGGTTTACACAACATTTCATGCATGGCCCATAAACATAAGCAAAGCATAAAAGGAAACCTTGGAATCCGCAAGCTGTAATGCTTTCCATATTTCGCATGTAGATAAACAGAACGGTCAGAACACAAAAACGCAAGCTTTGAATAATCATCGGCCAAAACCTAAATGAGCAAGTAAAGGTTAGGCCAGTATTATTTCAAACATCAAGTGAACATCTCAAGAACAGCACAATACTGTCATTGTTACATAGAAACTATACAAACTTGAATAATTGTGGATTTCAGAAGGAGAAAACAATTTAAAAGGAAACTGTATTTAACCAAGGGGGAAAAGGGGCTGCGCTTATAAGATCAAATAGTAGGGTTTGAGCCCATATGGTGTTCTTAAGTTGCTTAAGAAAGAATACTCAATCAAACTTACAATTTTCATTACTAGTTAATAAAATTTAAACTCTTGTAAGAACAATTAATTGATTTCTTTTTTCAAGTTCATCAGATTCCATAGAAATGAGCAAGAACGACTGACTGACATTGCAAGCAGTAAGGCAGGTTAAAGTAACAACCAATGGCGCAATATTCAATAATAAAAAATTTGAGAAATGTTTACAGGATAGGAGAACTTGAATGATAAAATACTGATAAAACCGGCGGAAGCCGAAGACAGAGCGGCAATAGACCATGAAAAAGTATTTCAAATACCATTGTTACATCAGATATGAATCCAATTGGTGAAACTAAACTACCTGAAAATCGATTATCTCAGAGTCCAAGTGCCTTTCAAACTTGAGTGAAAGTTCCCCCAGCTCATAAACTTTGACTTGTGGTGGGTAAATACCTGGATTTCAATAGTAAAAAAAACACAATTAAGAAAAGTTAGTATTTTGCAACTCTATTTTGCGAACAAACACACATACATTCTGTGCAGAATTCCCTTTTGATTGTGAAAATAAAACTACATACCAAACACGACAGAAAGTAAACTTTAAAAGCACCTGCTGCAATTAGAAACTCTCCATCAGGAGTTGCCTTGATTTTGGTCGTTGCAGTTTCAAACCTCAGATCCTGGATCAAGTCCACTCTTTGCATATAGTCTGAAAATAAACAGTGAATAAAAGTCTCTCATTACGTAAAATTGGTGCTAAAAGCATCTCTATAATTATTTTTTTTTTTTTTGGAAATTGAGACAAATTTTAATTGCAGAAAACACTAAAAATACAAGGGCGGACAAGATGTCCACAAAAACAAAACAGAAGTCAGAAAGTTATATGGATACAGAGTACTACATTAATAGTAAAGTATGTCAACTTTTAAAGATATAGGCATTAGGAAAAAAGAAACACCTTATCTCAAATAGCTACTGTGTGTATGTATGTATGGTTAGAAAGATAAGTAGAAGGGTCATGTTGAAGGTCTTAATGACAATTATCACTATGTAGAAGCAAGTTTCTTAAGACGGGACCTCTGAAAATTATAACTTATTACAATGTGGAGTTTATTCATATAATTGGCCCGAGTTGGGACCAAAATTGCGTATAACTAAATAGAGGTTATCCTCACAGAGTATCACTATAAACAGGTTTTATTTTACATAATAAATATTAAACATTTAATTAACAGAGGATCTTTCTATAAGAATTGTTATTTTTCCTTTTAACAGGGATCCAATCTTCACACGCAAATTAGACAACGTTCGGTATAACCCAAAGACCCAAACTGACAAATTTTAAATGTTAAATTTCTAAAGCACATATAAAATTTCAAAAACAAGAGAAAACAAACAGATAGTGCTCTATAACATCCAATTACTGATCACAGATTCCACCATAATGTTCAAATCATTTTACAAATCCAAAACTTAGCAGCTGAAGTCGAGAATTAAGTAAAAAAAAAGGTACTTTGGTCTTTGCGAAGAGCTCGACGTTTCTTAGGGTTAAGCCAGGTGGCGAGAGAACGTTGCTGGGAAGCAACGCTGTACATCTTGACACCATTGATGGAGGTCGACTTGAGTTTGCCTCCGTCGTACGCCATGGAACCGGAAGGAATGAGATTCTGAGAAAGTGAAAGCATAAACAAACAAAAATAAATAAATACAATAAAAAAATATCAACAATTAATCCAAATAGTGATTCTTATACAAAAACAACAAATACTCAGAAATCAAATGCAAAATATCATCTCTTTGAGGTTATTTCTCCTATTAATACAATAATTACAAAACCCTGTACCGATCAAACAAATAAAAAATTTAAAAAAAAAAGAAAAACCAAAAAGAGTGTACCTCGGGATTAAATCGGTGGTGGTTTGGAGAGGATAGATAGTTAGGTGGGAGGAACTCGTGACAGGAGGTACGGNTTTTTCGGTTGAGGGTTTAGGGTTTATAACACAAACCGACCCATTTCTATTTGACCCGGAACCAACTGGAAAGAACCCATTCTCCTATCCGTATCTGTTTAACAGGACTTGTCCGGATCGTGTAATCCAGACCGTCCCCTCAGATCTTGTGGTCACAATTTGATTTTTCCTTTTTTGGGCTGGTTTCCCGAGGAACGACGTCGTACTCCGAAACAACGTTGATCGTCCCCCCTCTTTCATTTGGCCTTCAGGCGCGATTTCTGTGGGAGTGGGTTTGTGATTTTTATTTTTTTTTATTTTTTTATTTTTATTTGAGTCTGAGTTGGTTTGTGTTTAAAACTACTTTTGAGTGTTTTCAAGAAAGCTATTTTAAAGTTCGTCTTAACATCAATTTTTGAAAATACTCTTACGAGGATTCAAATCTGAAAATTTGTTTTTTAATTAAAATGTTAAATTCAAGTAAAAAACCAAACAAGATCTTAAAATGTAACATTGTAAGTATGTTACTACTAGGTCTTTTTTTACTCATGAAATAATACAAGCTTGAGAAAAGCCCAAATAAGGCCCAAGGAAGAAACAGAAGACCAAGACAAAGGGACCATTGACCAGCTCAAAGAACTAGAGGAAATAGCTTCGAGCGCTATAAACGACCGCTCAATGGTCTGAATTGACTCTCAACAAGTAAGCTAAGCACCTTCTTATAAAGTACTTTCCGACTATGTAAGGCAAGTTGGCAAAATGACAACTTTATAGCACGAAGTCCTAGGAGTCAACCTACTTAGACACTAACCCTAAGCCATGTGTGCACCATCCAGCCTATGAAGGGACGTAAAAGGTTGTCACACCCACTACTCGAGGTGTGTACCTTTGATTCAATAGGGCCGAACAAGGCACTCAGTACACATTGGCCCATGAAACCATGCAATTAGGCATGAACGAATGTCATTTCATCGCTGCATGTTGACTGAAGAGCAGAGGAGTACCCAACAAGCTATGTCGACATGTCTGGTTCATTATATGCAAAAGCGATGGAATACTTGAGCCCAAGGCTTTTGAGGCTCATTGAGGGCCTATATAAGGGGAATGAGCACCTCTTATAAACGGTTGGACACGAGAAAAAAAAAATTAAGACTCTTACCGAGCATTTTTTGTAACCAATCTTCAATATATATACGAGCACTACAATGAATGCAACCAGTTGTAAGGGGTGAACTACTTAATCGTTGTTGTCAAGTTATTATAGTTTTAATTATGAGCCCACCAAGGACCGACCGTACTGGTCTTTGTTAGCCTCCCATCTTTTAACGTTAACAAAGTATATTTGTTTCTGAATGATTAAACGATTTTTGTTTTAAATGATTTTTTGTAAGGATATTTTTTTTTAATGAAGATTACAAAATTGAACGATTCCAGTTACAATTTATAAGGTGAATTAAACAGAACAACGTAGAGACTAAAAGAGACCTAAAAAGAATTAAACAGAAGGACACGATTTGGGATAATTTCCAAAATAGAGTCCAACAAATTCAGGAAATCAGGATCATGGCCTGATTAGAGTCGGAATGAATTTACCAAGAGACTACGGTCACAAACCATTACCAATAGCTATATTTGTAGGAGAGGATGAGTGAGTCGTCGAAATTCGTAGCTATCTCTCGTTGCATATCTCTGTATTTGCAAGGCACCTGAGTCAACTAATGATAGATATGTGTCGATGCAACGTCAAAGTTATAAGGAATTGAGATGGATTAAGCAAGCATGTGGATGTCTACTCTGTGGGTGCTCGGTGTTGATTACCGTTTGCATACCAAAGACTTCTCGGTAGCAGATTGACGGCATCTTGACTGTATGTTGATAACAATTAGGTCATAACTGAGAGCACATGAAATATCAACGATATCTAGATTATATATCGATGACTTAGCGACGACATCTTTATTGTGTGTTGATAACTAGTAGGTTGTAATTGACACATGACATATCAACCGAATTGCTGAAAAAAAAAATGATGTATATGGTCAGGTACATTGCGGGGACTTCCTGCAATGAATACACAGGGACAGCCAATAAACGAATGTAAGTTTCAAAACAGACTTTAAATATGAATAACATCAACTAATGCACTGGGACAATATCATGCGCTGCAATACGATTTAAAGATGAAAAACAAATCATATTCTAAACAAGCAAACGCGCAAACAACGTGCGAAAGGAAATAGATTCTTGTTGATGACGGGTTATAAAATAAAAAGGCAGAAGAATGGAGTGTTTAATCTACTCATTATGCCTCATGAAGTAGGATTTTGAGTTGCACAACCCATATAACACACAGGCAGCAGAGGCGTAAGCAGAAGTGTCTCTCAACTGTGCACGGGGAGGGGGAGATGTGATGCGTTGGTGAGGCATCGCATCAGCATCTGGTAAGTTGGAAGTGGGAGGGAAAGGGAACTTAACAAAACTTCCCTTGTTTTTTGGCAGTGCTTCGTTTGGTTGGTGGACCTCTGGTTCACTAAGTCATGAACTGAGGTTTGAGATCTTTAACAAAATCTCGTTTCTCATAAAAATAAAAATAAAAAAATTCAAAGAGAAGAAAAAGGAGAGATGCATCATGCAATTACTCGCAATCTACGGTTGCAGGACGGGAACCTACAAGTCTACAAGGATGAGAATCCATCTAGAAAAAGTCAAGCATAGATACTGTCAACAAGGCGCTTAAAGGACCAACAACAATCATAAAGGAACAAAGCACCAATATGCAGTAAAGAGGGCGGCAACTAATACCCTGAGTATGTATGTCCAGTTTGGTGATTCTATTGTCAAAATAAAAGCTCCACAACACGTAACAAGAAAGCTTTCATATCAGGAACTCAATATAGGAAAGAATATGACAAGTAGAAACAGTCACATTGAAGATTGAATGCTAAGGAATTGAAATCAAACTGAACTGAATATGTCGAAAAAGAAAAGCAAAATCGAAAACAAAGACAAAAGGAAGGAACCAGAAGATGGAGTAAAAAAGAGGTTAGATAACCAAAAGAAAAATCAGCTTGTTATGGAAAACGAAATATGCACTATTCATCAGTGATTATACTATGCAAGGAAAGCCTAAAACGAAAAGAACATAACTTCTATATAAATCAAAATAATATTTCTACCGAACCAGTGAGGTCTTCCACCTCCTCGCCAAGCCATCATATTTCTCCCTTGCACCTCTCCCATCCTTATAGTAGGCACTCTTCAAGCTCGCCATAGTCGATTCATATATGTTGATCCTTCTATCAAGCATAACATCAGCATTCCTCTTCAACTCCGACAACCTATCTAATTTACAAAGGCCCAAAAGCAAGGCATTGGCAGCGGCGTCAAGAGGCTCGACGTTGCTTTCAAGCATAGAGTTCCAAAGCTCAACCCCCATTTCGGGGTCGTCCCCATCAAAAAACATGGTGATGGCCGCAGCAAAATTAGCATGAGTCGGAAGCCACTCATTCTTCACCATCTCCACAAAAAACTTGCCGGCCTCGCGAACCTTGTTGTTCTTAATCAAACACTTAAAGATCGCATTGTAAGTGAAAGAATCCGGAAAAGCACCATGAAAAACCATCTGATCAAGGAGCCTAAACGCGTCATCGATCTCATTGCAATCACACAACAATCCAATCATAGCATTGTACATTGACAAATTAGGCATTAATCCATTACCAACCATAACATCCCAAATCGAAATCGCATTCGTTGAATCCTTTCGCTTAACAAGAGTATCAAGAGCGATGGAAAAGAATCTCAAACCTGGCAAGCAGCCATTCTTCTTCATCACTCTCAAGAACTTGACAGCCTCCTCCGCTTGTCCCCCATTCACCAGCGTCGCCAAAAACGCGTCGTAAGCCGCCACGTTCTCCAGTCCCCACCCAACTTTCACCACCATCTCCCCAAACGTAGTCTTCGCCTTCGCCACCTCCCCTTCCTTCTCCAGTCCTTCAAGTAAAATGGCAAACGAATCGCCATCCGGACCATATTCGGGCTTCGATTTCATGGTCTCGAGGAAGTCCAGAGCCCTCTCAACGCCTCCGTCTGCGCGGCACATTGCGCTGAGGAGGGAATTGGCGGCGACAACGTCTTGTGGGATGTCATATTTGTCCATGACTTGAAAGGTCATGACGGCGTCGTTGAACTTCCCGGCAACGCAGTAATTGGAGAAGGCGGCGGCGAAGGCGGGCAAGGAGAGGGTTTTTTCTTGTCGCATCGAGCGGATGGCGTCCCACATGGACTCGAAAAGCCGGTTGCGGCCGAGGACGTCGACCATCAGGTTCCAGGCCTGAGCCGAGTGCTTGTGGGCCAACCCGGCCCATTGGAAGAACTTTACGGCGGAGAAGGGGTAGTCGTAGGAGAGTTTGAGGACTTGGATGACGACTTCGGCACTGGGGATGATTCCGGTGGCGGCGAGGGAGGCGCCGATTTGCTGGGGTGAGGTCCGGATTAGGATGTCGAGGAAGACCTTGACGGCTGATGAGATGGATTCCGGTGAGATGGGGATTTGCGAAGAAGGGGGAGGGCGAATTGGGTGCTGTGGTGATATTTCGTTCTCCGCCATGCCCTCCTCCATGTTAGCCTTGAAGATGAAGTTGGACGAGGACCTCTTTTCACCTTCTCCATGTTAATAACTTAATATAATTCGGTAACTTAGCCGAAACATTAATCGTAAATATTTTGAGAATTATTATTAACACTTTAAATTTAAATTTTTAGAGTGTAGAATGAGATGTTTGGAGTGCTAATAACAATTCTCAATATTTTAAAAAAAAAATTTTACATTTACATTTTTACCATATTGGTATAACTTCTAAGAGCACTTATTGTGTTGCTAGGCTCCCCTGGGCTAAGGCAACCAATCTCCTAAAATGAACAGTAATTGCCTCTAGTGAACAGTAATTGTCTAAGTGCATCTTCATCCATAAACTAAATAGTCAAGACAATTCGTTATAAAATATTAGTATTTATTATTTTATAAAATAATAAAAATAATTTTATTTTCATTATAAAACATTTTAATTAATTTTTTTTAATTTATTGTATTTTTAATTAATTTTTATTAATATTTTTTTTTATTAGTGGCTGACTTCATGGTGACAACAACCTTGTGTCATTATCCCTTAGTGCTGGGGCGTGGATTTATGCCTGGTGGAGAGCCCGAGCTCGCCTCGAGCCCAAGTTATTTGAATGGGCTGGAGCCGATTGATGGGGCATTGGGTCATTTAACAGCCAATCCCTAAGGGAATTAGGGCACGCTGGAAGTGCTCTAAGGTGCCATATGTCATGCCAAAAGGGGATGTACATAGGTTCAAGTGGTCTCAGGGTCACTGGAAAGCCAAAAAATATTGTGAAGGTCTTCTGCACACCCTCCAAACATTCAGGGTGAAATGTCGATTTAGTCCCTAAACTATCACCTCAGTGAAAATTAGGTTCCTAAATTATTTTTTGTTAAAATAAGTCCCTAAATTCATTAAAAATTACTAATTTCATCCCTACTATCATATTCAAAGCTATTTTATGCAATTTTTCATCAAACTGAACTGAATATTTTATTTTTGTTAAAATAGATATTGAATATTAAGTTTATCACATACAATAACCAATGAGCTAATGCTACATGTATCTCTACATTTGTCACGCCTCAAGCCCAAAAATATAAATTTCGGGAAATGATATTGGTGACGGCCCAAAAACTTTGCTTTATTTCGCAAAATTTTAAATCACAATTCTTTATTTAAATTTCTTAACTCTCTCTCAATAAACATAAACATAAACATAATTCATTTATAAGGTATGTGCCTAGGCTTTCTATTAAGTCAAAATTTACTTCTATTAACTCAACTTCTTAACAGAAGTTTAATCTTACTTGTTTTATGGCTGCATCTAACATCTCGTTAGACTGCCTACGTACACTAAACAGGGATCAAGTCATTCGTAGTTCACAATTCATTATTTACCAATTTCCAAACATACTCTAGTAACCGCCATATTCAACACTAACCACTTCTGTTAAGAAGTTGAGTTAATAGAAGTAAATTTTGACTTAATAGAAAGCCTAGGCACATGCCTTATAAATTAATTATGTTTATATTTATGTTTATTGAGAGGGAGTTAACGAATTTAAATAAAGAATTGTGATTTAAAATTTTGCGAAATAAAGCAAAGTTTTTTTGCCGTCACCAATATCATTTCCCGAAATTAATATTTTCGGGCTCGAGGCATGTCAAAATGGTATCAGAGCAAATGGTCATATTCTACGAGATGCACTATTCTTGAGTCTTGTTGGTGTGAATTATGATATGCATTGTGGTTGCATTAATTCATATTTTTAGGAATAAAGTGGCATTCATGTTTTATATGTGAAATACATATATAAATTGTATTATGATTGTGGTGCAATTTCCTTGGTAAATATGAAATTTTCGTTAATGGGAATTGTGATTTTCGTTTATATTGCATTATTTCATAAGTTCTATGAGTATGATGGAAATTATGTGGAATGCATATATTGTGAATTATGATGTTTTGAATTGAATTGAATGTGAGTAGGAAAATTTTAAAACATCGTATTCATGTTATAGCTTCGAAGATGAGCATTTGATTAAAGTTTTGGATTAATCTTGAATTGAATCGATATTAGGCTATGCATTATGAAAATGATGAATGTTAAGGTGATTTTGAGGTGGTGATAAGTAGATAGAGAATTTGTATTATACCTGACACTTAAGAAATTGAATTGGGCAAAAAGGCCCGTGGATATAAGGGTGGATATGTGAATTGGGCAAAAAGGCCCGTGGATATAAGGGTAAGGGTGGATAAGTGAGATTGGGCGAGAAAGGCCTATGAATGTGAAATTGGGCAAGAAAGGCCCGTGAATGTGGAATTGGGCGAAAAAGGCCCGTGAATGTGAAAGTGGGCGGAAAATGCTCGTAGATGTGAAAAGAAAAAAAAAAAAAAAGAAGAAGAAGAAGAAAAGGAGAAAAAGAAAGTGTTATGTGTATTGACCAAGTATATTACAATCTTTTCCAGCCTACTAGTCATTGATTGAAATAAAAGAAAATGATGGTGAAATCATTGTTCTGTCAATGATAAGTGTGGATAGAAATTTTAAAATGTTATGGCCAATGATAAATGTGGTTGGAAATGTTAATATTTATGGAAGATATGGTGATTTGTTGAAGGGGAATGAAATTATAAACTGTGATTATGGTTTGCCATTATAATGAGAATGGTGGGTGGATATGAATGAACTTATGGAATAAAATTTTTGAGTTCGTTTAATATAAATGCTTTCCCAACTGAGTTTATTCGTCTGATGAAAAGAATTGACGTGAAAAGTTGATAATTATAAACTTGATTGGTTTGGTTTGCCATTAACGCATTATGGTGTGAAATTCTGATATTTTGTTAGCCACGTTAGTCATGGCTTGAAATTTAGCATTTGACTTTGTCAAAATCAAGGAACAAAATGCCGATAATATCGGCGATATATCGCCGATATTATCGGTTTTTCGTCGGACCGATATTTTAATAGGTATCCAAAGGGTTTTCGTCAAAATATCGTGATATTATCGCGAAATTTCGGAACTGTGCAAGTCGGAGACGAACGCCGGAGCTTCTACAGCTCCGGCTGACTGTAAAACAGCCCCTTAGACTCCGATCTAGGTATGAAAATGAAGCCCAAGGGAAGAGGAAGATATCTATACCATTTTCAAGGCATGCCTTGGTCGGAGCTCGATGGAGTTTCGCCTTGGAACCCACGGTCCACACCAGTGTTCTAAAAGTCGATGTCGGCGGCGCCTAGGCGCTGGACGTTCGGTTGCCGTAGCGATTACCTTCTAATCGGGCACAAAATCGGAAATATATTAGGCGGACGCTTGGGCGGGATTAGGCCGGACTAGGCGGAGTTATGACGGTCTGGGCGGTGTTGGGAAGAGGCTAGGCGGGCGTCCGTAGAGCACGCTGGAATCTGGAAAAATTTGTTGCAGAGGCACCGTGCAACTCAGCACGAGGAAGATGAAGATGATGCTTTACTTTATTTTCTTTCTCCTTGGTTCCTATGCTAGTTAATTAGTTTATCTATTTTTTCTCCTTGTTTCCTGTGCTTTTTAATTTGTTTATTTGTTTTTTATCTTGGTTTCTGCATAAGGCTAATTTGTTTATTTTGTTTTTAATATTGTTTCTGTTTTTGTCTGGTTGTAAACATGGATCATTATTCAGTTTGCATGATTCAATTAAGATGGTCCCACCATCTTTTATCTAGGAAAAACATCTATTGCAGCCTGCACGTTTTCTTTGAATGGTCCTCACCATTTTTTTTACTACTTTTTATACCCTTTTCTTTTTCCACTCTTAACCCCGTTATTACTTTCCATTCTTTTTTTATTTTTTTTGTTGTAATGTTTTATTATTTGGCCTAATCGGATAAATGGTCTCCGTGGTCATAAGGTATTCGGAAGATAGCCTCTATGGTAAAAAAATTCGGATTTAAACCCATGTGGTCTAAGTATGTTAGGATTTATGCCCTTCCGTTCCGTTCCGTTAACCCCTCATCTCACTCTCTCTCTCTTCCCTCCCTCAATGGATGTTACTCCATCTCCGTCGACTACCTCCATCGGAATCGCTCTCAGACCTGCTCCTCCTCCTCTCTCTATCCCAAAATTCGGATTTAAACCCATGTGGTCTAAGTATGTTAGGATTTATGCCCTTCCGTTCCGTTCCGTTAACCCCTCATCTCACTCTCTCTCTCTTCCCTCCCTCAATGGATGTTACTCCATCTCCGTCGACTACCTCCATCGGAATCGCTCTCAGACCTGCTCCTCCTCCTCTCTCTATCCCTATCCCTATCCCTATCTCTTTCTCTATACCTCTCTCTGCTCCTACTTCTCCGCCTCGAATGCCTCTCTCTGCTTCTGCTCCGCTTCCTCGAATGCTTATTCTCTCTCTCCGAAACCCCCAGCCGGTTGCCTATTCTCTCTTTCCTCCGCTCATTCGACCTTCTTCCTCTTGAGCTTGTTCTGTATATATTCAATCTGGACGCCTTAACAAACTTATCGAGTAAGGAAGACAAGGTGGAATACAGCAGCGGTGAGCCGCGCTTAGAGTCATTTTTGGAATCCTAGTTTGCGGAAGAGAAGCCGAGGCCTTGTTTGAATCTGGCGGCTCCTTCGCCGCGCCGAGTCAGCTTGTATTATCAGGTATGGTGTGACGGGTTTGGGGTGTTGGTTCCTTCTCCCCAATGGATTGTTGGTCCCCTTCTCTCGCCGTCGACGACGAGTTCGAGAAGCTTGCCATGAGAATCAACCCCCCGATGTAAATTCACTCCCCCATTCGTTTCTGGGATTTTTCGGGGTCGAATTGTTTGCTGTAAAAAATTGGCTTTTGCTTGTTTTCTTGAAATATCAATGTTTCTTGAGCTGAAATTCTCCATTTTTTTACTGTTTTCTGATATGTTTTCTTACTGATATGGGAATTTTAGGGTTACAGTTGATAATGCATCAAGCAGGCAAGCCACTTTGATTAAGGTATCTGACTGAATTTCTTTTATTCGGGAGGTCTGAGAGCGATTCCGATGGAGGTAGACGACGGAGATGGAGTAGCATCCATTGGGGGAGGGAAGAGAGAGAGAGAGAGAGTGAGAAAAGGGGTTAACGGATTGGAACGGAAAGGCATAAATCTTAACGGACTTAAACCACAGGGGTTTAAATCCGAATTTGTTTACCACAGAGGCTATCTTCCGAATATCATATGACCACGGGAACCATTTATCCGATTAGGCCTTATTATTTTTTTAAGACCATACCATATGTATTTTTATTATGTACTTAAAATGCTAAAGCTCTCGCTTAAAAAAAGAACATATTATTTAATGTTTAAAATTGATTATCTTATGATTCTAAATGAAATTATGCATATTTTAGATATGAACAAATACTTATTTATACGATATATAATAAATTTACTTAAATCCGTTAAATATGTGGTTTTAAATTGTGAGCTTGTTGTACATGTGTCATCCTACAATACTCTTCGCTATGGTTATATGGCATATAAGCTTAATGTGTTTTTAAATTTTGGACTTGTTGGATACTCTTTTTGCATTTTATCATTTTTTTAGTATTTTATCCATGAATTTCATACAAGTATAATTTTTTATAAGTGTCAATATGCACTTATTTACAAGATATGCAAGAAATTTACTTAAATCCGCCTAGGCGCTAGCCGACCGCCCGACTAGCGCTAGCCGACCGCCCGACTAGCGCCTAGTGTTTTTTAGAACCTTATTCCACACCGGAAACTGGGTTTTGGTTTTCTCCAAACTTTTGCACCGGTTTCCATGGTGCTACAATCCTTGTCTGCACTAGCAGAGGGAGAAGAAGAACGAGGGAGATGAGGGAGTG
>VIEB01000255.1:359293-459762 GCA_006547085.1 Malus baccata
TATGCTGGAATGAACTTTATCTTCAGTTAATTCTCTTCGCGTGATTTTTTATGTATCATATATTTACACTAATGAAATAAAAGAATAAATTAGTTACGAATTCATCATTTTCGATACTTAAATCTAAACTTTTTATTTATAAACGAAGAGAATACACATGATCGTTAAGTATCTCCATGTGTATAAAAGTGAAAGATTAAGAGAATGTTAAGAAAAATATGAAGTTCTTTTGGGCCCCAATGGGGCAAATTTTCCAAATGAATTTTGTTGTTGTCCCAAACATACAAGACTACATTACCTTCCAATTTTGGGCCGCTCCTTCCTAATTCCCAACCGCTTTTCAGTTCCTCAACCGAAACCGACTCGCCCGAGTGTCAGAACTCGAACTCGGCAAACCAGTCAAATAGTCCTTCATGACACCGCCTCGGCCTCTGCTCTCAAAACCCATCCGAGCAGCGACACGTCCTCCGCCGTTGCCATCATCCTTCAACAAAGCCTCAAAACTGAGCCCAAATTGGAATAGGGCATCTGGGTACTGTCTCCATGCTCTCCGACCCATCGTCTTCATGGCCGCCGGCTCCAGGCCTGGCGTTTCTTCTGCCCCACAACACTCATCCTCCCCGCCCATCAGTTCGGATATCGTTTCCGATGCCGGAGTCGGTCAGAATTCAGCAAATTCACCAAATCAAGTAGAAGCCGTCGAGGAATACTTAGACAAGGTACGAAAAAGTTTACATTTTTCAATCATGTAACTTCTACCGGTTTTGGCATACTTTGATTTTAACTTCTCTGTTTTTTTGGGTGGATTTGTAGGTGGTATACAGATTTCGGTTCTTGGCGTTTATGGGAGTTTTGGGGTCTTTGATTGGGTCATTTCTTTGTTTCATCAAGGTATGATTGTTAAATCCTCCTCGCTTGTAAACAAGAGATTTTAGGTTCGATTTTGGCCAAAGGTGAATTTGAACCAACCAATTGCTAGCCCATTATGAGGTTTAGCCTACTCCTTCCTTAGTGTAGATAATATCGTTTGTGAAAGAAAAATACAACAAATATATTTTCATTGAGGCTGGGGCATTTGGTATCAAACGTCCAGTCAAAGAGAGTCGAACCTAAAATCTCCGACTTTATATTGCAGTACAAAGTAGCTCATTAGCTGAACCATGTTTTAGTTATGCTTTTCGTTTTTGTTTTATTCGCTAAATTATGATTGTTATTTTTACTTGACAACCCCGAGTTTCGTTCCTCTTTCTTTCAAAATATATTAGGCAACCCAATTTCCTCTGTTGTTGAGAGAGGTCTCACAATTGGGACGATTTCCAGATTTGCATGGTTGATAAGGCTAGAATGCATCATGCAAGAAAAGAAGATTTTGGTAATGGTAGAAAATATAGCATAAGGACAAAATGAGGTAAGCTCGTCTGCCACTTAATAAAAGACCAATGAATGCAAAAATAAGGCTTTGAAAAGAACTCATTTACATCCCCCCTCAAAAATGTCAATTGAGCCAAGCTAGGACAGTACCTCTTGAGTTTGTGCTGGTGTTATACCTTAGTTGTTCATCACTATGAACGTACAGAGTTTAAATAGTGTTATATTCAACCTTTTCCCGGTACAAAATGACAATCTAGCACGTGTTTCTTTTTCTTTTTGTTTCAGTAAACACAGGATTACAAGCAATATGCAGGTTAGCTTGATTGTAACAGAGCATATGCATAAGCTATGATTAGATGCGTTGATGCACAAAATCAGTGAGGACTTTGGTACAACAGAAAAAGTGTTAAGTTTGTGACCTTCGCTAGATTGCTCTGGTCACTAGTGTGGATAAATATATAGATGGATAGGGACAGGGAAGCAAACACAAGGTGTACGTGGTTCACCCAGATTGGCTACGTCCACGGAGTAGAGGAGTTCTCATTAATTGTGAAGAGTTTACATAAGTACATAGGTTCAAGCTCTCCTTTAGTGAGTACTAGTGAATGATTTAGTACAAATGACATTAGGAAATATTATGAGAGAATGATCTCTATTTATAGAAGAGAGTTTCTAGTTTCATTCTGACATTGACACATGTCGTGTGTGATTGGCTTCTGATGTTGACACGTGTTGCGCTATGATTGGCTTTTGATGTCGACATGTGTCGCGCTGTGATTGGCCTCCTGGTTGGAGGGAAACTCTTCTGGGTCCTTGACAGTATAACGTTGACCGGTGCTCAGTAGTTTCGGGATTGGTCAAGTATGGTACAAACAAGATGAATCCAAAGTTGTTAGCTAACATGTGGTAATTAGCTCGCTAGCTTTATATGCCATTGCCTATATTCTGTTTCAGTGCGTGAAACAACATTATATTTTTAGCTCTTTCAAGTAACCTAGTTTCCTTCAACAAATGTGCATAGCCAGTTGTGGTTTGTAATTTTGTAATGAAATCAGCAACCTGCCAATCTGCATTTTTATACCCAACAATTTGGGTATCACTTGATATGATTATGCATGGTGGTGTATGTGGCTGTCGATGTATAGCCATCCCGTTGTTCGATTCAGGAAGTGAAACTTTAAGAGGGATTAGAAATTATGAATCACATGATACAGGATAACATGATGCTTTTATGTTGATCTCTTGACACATATGGGCTTTCTCTTCTATGCACTGATTTAAAATCTTACCCAAATATGCAGGGCTGCACTTATGTAATACAGTCTTTCGTGGAGTACTCTGTAAATCGCAGTAAAGTAATCTGGTTGCTGGTTGAGGCTATTGGTGAGTATTTAAATATTATATTTTTTCCATGATTTATGGTTTTTATATTTTTTAAAATTTTTTTTATTGTCTTTGATTTAAGAACCATGAAACAAACTTTTGTTTTACTAGAGAGATTTTTCAACGTAAAGACAGAGCAAACAAGAAGAAAACCTAGAGAGAATTTTTTTTTTCATTAGACGGCCAAGAAATTTAAACTTCTAGAGGAATTGATTTTTTTGAAGCTCTAAAAGTCCCTATTATATTATCTAAAACTTAATAAAACTTTATCACATCCCCAAAAGTAATGGATTTTCACCAATCAGATGTTACAGATTTGGAAATTAAGAAATAAATTTGCATTCATTGGGCTTAACTAAGATTAGTTGAGTTATGACTAAGACAGTTGAGGATTTGCTCTCTTGTTAGACAATTGTTATAGTTGTTGCACAACTGTTTTGTAGTTTCTGTTCAATCACGACAGTCTGCATTTTAGTTGGTGAATTTGGTTTCTTTGTTTTTCTTTTCTTTTTTCCGGGTTATCTGACCCCGGTTTAGATTGTAAACTTTTACCATAATCCCCGCATGCACTGGGTGGTCATTGTGTTTCTAGAATTTCATGTCTTTAAAAGTTTTGCATGCAAAAATGGTTATAAAATAATTCTAATCTAAAAAGTAGGACTAACATGTCCACTGTTGTTTCAACTTAAAGAGTTCCAAATTGATATAAGGAGATCATACGTAGAGTTCTTTACTAGGCGTAAAAGCACTTGAAGGAGGAGCATATTAGGGAGGGCTATACTTGACACCATCAATATTAGATATCGAACTTCCCTACGAACTTGAGATGGTAGAGGACCAACATCTGTTAATTTTTCTTGTAATACCATATGTTTCTGCAAATGACTCACTAACTATTTTCTTATGGCATGTTTAGATGTTTATCTTTTGGGAACAGTGATGTTGGTGTTTGGAATGGGTCTTTATGAGCTCTTTGTCAGTAATCTTGGTCCTTCGGAATCTTCGGCAGATGATAAAGCTTCTCACAAATCAAATCTTTTTGGCATGTTCACTCTAAAGGTCCGTCTCTGAATTTTCTCGGGATGCAAGCCCTTTTCTTAGCTACATTTATTTTTAATAATATTATTCCTTTCTAGAATTAGTGGACAATGCTAGCAGATAAAAGAATGAAATTGTACGTGTGTCCAACTAACAGGTATTTACATAGAATGCTAGTAGTTCATTATCCAGTAAGATGCTCTAAGAAATCAGCCTTGCATCATAAGAACAGGCAAGAATAAGTGAACAAGGTAGCCCTGAATTAAGGAAATGTAATATGCTGTAAACAGCCTATCTTACCAACACTTAAAAGTTATTCTGCAGTCAACCGAAAAAATAAAATCTTATGCAACTTGCCCTTAATATTGTCAATCCGAGCTTACTGTACCAGTCAGCAGGTTGGGGTTCAACCTGATTTGAAACACTCGATGCACACCCCTAGCCTTAGGTTAAGTCCTTAGTTTATTTATTCCCTCTCTCTCTCATCTGCAAATTCTCAGAACTGGGGTAAAGTGGTTGTGCATCTGGAATTGCTATTGTGGCTGTAGGATTGATCGCAAACTTGAGAAACAGTAACTTCACGTAAGAGTTGAGACTTGAGAAGAAATAGTTTCTAAACAAAGTAAAACATTACAATTCAGGTGGGAACAAAATTTATTCTTTGAGGTGCACTCTCTGTTCTTGAAGTTCTTATTCTGGCTCCTGAAGTTTTCATACCATAGTTTCAGACAAAAACAAAGATCTGTGGTTCTCAACTGGAGCAGCTTTCTTATGACATCCATTGGGGAGGGTAGTACTGATTCCGGTCTTTGCTTTCGTAAGTGGTTATAAAAATTGCAAAATCAGTATTCATCAGACTTCCCTGGTTTGCTTGGCCAGTGGTTGATTGGTCTCGCTGCCTCGGCATGCCCATTTCACAGCCACCATAGCCATTCCAAATGACCAAGTCCTTTACCCTTGTTCTGAGAGCTCACAGAAGAGAGAGTGGAAAAGAAAAGGGAAAGGAGAGAATAAAACAGGAGAATAAAGATAGGAACTGAAATATCCTCAATAGGGGGTCGCGTGGAAGTCACATATCGAAACTAGAAGGAAATTTGATTGATTTGGTTTCCTTAAACTTTTCCCTATATTGAACATTTCGTTTCATTTCGTTTTTACAGGAGCGACCGAAATGGTTGGATATCACAAGCGTGAATGAGCTGAAAACGAAGCTTGGCCATGTAATAGTGATGCTACTTCTAATTGGGTTGTTCGAGAAGAGTAAGAAGGCTGTTATACAATCTCCTCTGGACTTGCTTTATTTTTCCGCGTCTGTCCTCCTTTCTTCTGTTTGCCTCTTTTTATTGTCTAAGCTCAGCGACTAGACTTGAAAAGACACACTTTAGACACAGCTACATATATCTTTCATACAGCTTGTCAATGAAATGTGTATGCGTAAAGATCACTTGCGGGAGTCCTTTTTTTGAGCTGTTTCGAATCGTGTATCATAATTCCAGGCATATAAACTACAAGGAAGAGATGTAATCCATGTGTTGTTGGGTTCTACGTTTATTAGAGAAGTACAAATATGTGATAAGTGCAGCATTACTCCAAGAAATTTGATCTCCATGACTCCTTAGAGGGTATTTTAACTTGATCTGTGGCTCCTGATAATAATTTAATTATCCATTTAAAGGAAAGTAATAATAATTGTGAATAGTAACCATCCTAGTCTCTCCCTGCCCTAAAGCAATCAAAACGTTAATAAACTATTTAGGACGATACAAGCGATTAGATCGTAATGTAATCCTGTGCGCAAAATTACTGATCGACGGATTAACACTAATCCCAATCCAGTGGGTCCATGGATAACGCTAATTAGATTTACCACTAATCCATGCATAATAAGGAGTTAACATAACAAGACGAAGTTAGTGAGATCCACTTCCTCTCTGATTATCCTAAAACTGTCTCGATCATTGGACATCGATAATTTTGATAAGATCGGCATACCCTATTTTTGTATAAAGTGGTTTGATGCAGGGTGCATTGGTGGTCTCAAATCCATTAGCGAGGATCCGCTAAACAAGTGTGCATGGGTGGTATGCGCTATTTAAGCTTGCTTCCGCTCCATTTCTCTTGCATGAATGTAAAGTTTAGGCTTCTATTTAGCTACGGGGTTAGAACTTGATTTCGATTTTACTTGTTACCTGAAACTCAAGAGTGGCTATTTTATTACTTAAAATTCAAAATTCTCTCCATGTTGACTTGTTTTCGTTTCATCAATCGAAATTGCTGACATGTATTAAAAAAATACAAATGCATATGTGGTGTACATGTCATTATAAAAACTGACCATAAATAAAAGCTTGACACCTGTCTAATTCATTTTTAAAATTAAAAAAAATGCCCCAACCAACACCCCTTTATGTAAGTGACATTAGGCACCATTCACGCATCGACCACCCACCTCCATGTGTTCTCAATCTCACTATTCTATCTCCTTTCCTCTCTCTCTTTCTCTCACCGTTACTTTGACATGAAACACGAGGGATGATCGGTGGAAACATGGGTGGAGCTACACTAGAGCAAAGAGGGATGGTCGCCCCCTTGGTAGTCCAAAATCCCGAAGAAAAGTGAGGAATCTGTCCATCTAAACCTGCACGAAAAATGTTTGAATAAATGCTTAAATGAAGCATGTTGTCGTTGCTACTGCGCTACGCATGCCATATTTATTTTTTCAATCCGATTATTTTATAATTTGAAATCAAAATTTGATTTCTGTTTTTAAAACCCGAGAATAAAAAAAAATGGAATTTTTACAGTTTTGGTTCCAACTAAAAAGAGATCAGAAGAGAAGCGAGTTTATCTCTCCAATTCCCACCCACGTGACCTCTTAACTTCTACCAATTTTTTTGTTTTTTCAATTGTTGTCTAATCAAGTTACACCACTTCTTTTTTTATTTTATATTTTATTTTAAATATAGTTATTGTCTAATTAAGTTGTGCCCTTCTATGTGTCTTACTTTGCCAATGTTTTTTTAACATATGTTTGACATAGTTATTCCTCTTAAAATTCATTATAAATTCATACGAGTTTCAGAAAACATTCCGTAAAGGATTACGAGTCCATAATCACTTGAACCATTATCTCATACTACAATTGACAAAAATATTAAAGAAAATATATCATAATAAATAACACTTATTTATACAATATATAATAAATTATTTAAATCAGGCTAGTCTGTCTAGGCACTGCTTAGGTGCTATGCATTAGGGCACATCAATTCACCTGGCTAGCGAATAACATCTGTTGGAATTGATTTTCAACCGTCAAGGGGTGAAACCTGCGCAAGCCAAAAATAGGCAAACACCATGAGTCCAAGCGCCGGGAAGGGTAGTTTCTGGCATTGAGGCTCTAATGCTTAAGTTAGCAGTTGTAGAGAGAATGATATAATGTGTTCCAGGGTTGCATGTCTTACCTCTAGTGAGGAGTCACCAAGTGTATTTATAGACCCTGCGAAGTCAGTCCACGTCACCCGATATTCCTCTGAATTGCCATGAATAATGGAGGTCGGTGAGGAGACTGTTCTGATGTACGGATGCCATGTCGGAGAATGTCCATTTGTCTCTTCTCCATCGTGGGCGAGAGGCGTGGCTGCACTAGACTATGCAGTCTGACACTTCATGTAGGCAAGAAGGTACTGCACAGTCTAGTACTTGGGTGGAGACAGTTGGCTGAGTCCTTACTCTGGAGTGGACCATCCCACTTTGGAGGCTAAGCTAGTTATATTCGATCATACCGGGAACCACCTAATTAGATCAATCTCCCTTGGGGGGAAGGCTTAGCCTTTTGCTCACTCTGGGTCCGGCCCTAGGGAACGAGCGTATATTATCTTCACTCCAGGGAGATTGTAGTTTGGGTCTTACAACATTTGTTAGAACCATGTTCATTATACTATTATGTAATGGAAATATACTATAAGAAACGATGCTTAAAATCATCCTTTAAATATTCCCCGTTAGTCCAAATCCTTCTTCAAATATTTCGGGTAGTCTAAATCCTCAATCGAATATTCTCGTTAGTATAAATCTTCATTCGAATATTCTGGATAGTTCTCAATAAAGTAAGGTCACTTAGTTGAATGAAGTATTGTCTAATCTTCCGGCAGACCATGGATTTAGACATCGAATAGTTGTCTATATTTTTCTAGGACCTTTTGTCCTTTAAAATTTCGCCCTCTACTTGACAATTCCTAACTTTGCCACAAGGTGGAAACTCTAATTTTCGTATCTGCCAACTCCACTCTTATCTAAGAGTTGGTGAGGTTTGATGTCCCATAAGTCATTTTCTAACGTAAGAGACGAGGAAAGAGAGAAAGAGATGAGGAAGACGGGTGTGAGGGGAGGAGAGAGAGAGGTAGGGGATAGGGCGGAGGGTGCTGCTGTTTATTAAAGGGTGTGATATCCACACACAATTTTTTACTTCTCACACACTCTTCTAATTTTTGGTCATCGGATCGGATGAATTGAATACGATCAAATAACAAAAATTAATAAGTAGTGTGTGTGGATAGCACACCCTTTATTAAAGTGTATTGAAGATGAAGTAATCATCAATAACATACTCTAGCCTGGCAATTAGTTCTTTTTAATTTTATTTTTTAAAATTATCATAAAAAATAATGAACTTACAAATCACCTATATTCCCATTTCGTGAGGGTTTTTTTTTTTGTTTTTTTGTTTTTTTGTTTTTTTTGTTTTGTTTTGTTTTGTTTTGTTTTGTTTTGTGTGAATGTTTATGTATTTATTTAGTTTCTGATTTTTTTTAATAAGAGAAGAGTTATTATGACACATCCCGACCCGGAATGTTCACTAGGACTCCAAATCGAGTTGTGCTGGCCGACACCTGGAAGGTGACGAAGCCATAAAGTATAGTGATGTGAAAAATGTGAACAAATTTAAACCTAAAAGTGCCTAAAGACAAGAGTGCACGGTGAGCGGGTGTGAACCCATTTCACATGCGACGTTAGAGTATAAGTATGGTACAGTAGTGTGGGTAAGAATCATACCCTCAGAGGTAGCCACCTATACTGAGATTCGCCAAGAAACATCGTCGATACGAACTTTTATTAGCTAAACCTGGAGGGGCGAAAAACAGAAAACGTGAGTGGGAAAAAACAAAGTTTTTTGAAACCATTTCGCTTTCCAAAAATAATAACCCCTCACCGTAAAACCCGTATAATTTCCTAGAAAATAATAATACATGCGTATAAAGAAATCAGGCTCGAAAGCAATGAAAACCAAAGTATGTGCCATGTCAAGTATCTCAATGATAAATATGTAAGCCAGGTGATGTAAATCAATGTAAAATGATATATCAGCTGGAGTCACCTAACGTGACCTATACAGCTGAATCTATAGCTCATAACTAATTCCTACACACCAGTCAGAACCACCTAATGTGGTCTGTACGACAGGCTGGGTGTAAATAAATACGTTCAAGTGCTAAGATCACGTGAAGGCTGTGCGAAGTATCTCAAGTCACCTACTAGTCGGAACCACCTAATGTGGTCTGTACGACAGGCTGGCACCTGCCTTGGATCCAAGGTGAGCATACGGTGCGGGAGGTGAATGATCACGTGAAGGCTGGCCCTGGCCTCGGGCGGATCACTAACACCGGGGTGCAGGATAATGAGCACTAAATGCATGTAAACATAACCATACACAATGCAACCACTATCATCATAATGTACTCACCTAAAGCTTACCTGGGCCTTCACAACATCATTTCATAATATGCAAAACTATACTAATGCAAATACTAAGATATAATGCATCCTTGACGTGGCATTTAATTCATAAATTTATTTAAAAATAGTTTATGGAAATCGTAAAGCATATATACATATATATATATAGAAAACAAAAGCCCACTCACTTGGAGTCCACGCCACAACTCCATAGCACGAATATCGAGGCGTCCTGAACTATCGGTGCCTAGAACAATTATCAAATCATATCTCAGAATTCTTATCGATAGAATATATAACTTACGTAAAAATACATCCCTAAGGGCGTTCTAGAATGATTTGAGACCCATTGACCAAAAGTCAACCGTCGGTCAACGATCGACACTAGGGTCCACAACCCTACGTAACTCGATCCGGAAGATCTACTCCTCGGATTTCTGATCAGTAACTTCCAAGGATCCACATTATGCTTCTAAAACATCATTCTAAAATTTTAATATGATCTAACAGTTGGATCTCCACTAATTGCAAATTCAAGTGGCGGGCAACGTTTTATTTTACGAACTTACAAATCCAATTCGGGAAGATCCGTGCGTCATATTCCCAATCCCTAAGTTCCTATGATCCTCAAATATTATGTACTACAACATATTAAATTTTGGTGACGATTTAACGGTCGGATCGTCGATTCATATAATTATCAAGTAACACACCTTAATCAAACTAGATTCACAATAATTAAATCACATCATATGGATATCAAATATGAGATCAATATATTGATTTAACGTAAAATAGCATTGGTGGTCCACTGGCCATGCGCCGCCGCAGGTGACGGTCGGTCGCCCCGACTAGCCGGAAAATTTAACTATTTCTAAAAATTCTCAAGCTTCATATAAATGAAGATCTCGGTGAGTGGAGCAACTTTCATACATATGACTAAGGCCAATTTGGCCGGGAAAAGCCTCAATTTGATGAAAATCAACAGGAACCCTAGAATGGGTGGCTTTCAATTCGGCGTCGCTGGTGCTCCACCGCCACTACCAATGCCTGTGACTTGTTCCTGAGATTAGGAGGAGTACATTGGTGGTGACAATTGAAGGAAATTGTTGCAGGATCGGCGAATTCACCGCCGTGCACCCATGAACCCGTACGGTTCATTCTTCACGAATTCATGGTTAAACCAAATGAAGTTTGAGTGGAAATGGAAGAGGAGAAGACGTTGGTTGATTTTTAGGTGATGACGAGGTTCAGATCATCGGAAAATTGACGAAAAACATGATGGGAAGTGTCGATATGGGTCGGGTCGCGCGAGAAGGAGCCGGGTCAAGGTGATCCGGTGCTCCTCCACTCCCTCCTTTCCCTTCTTTCTTCTCTCCCCTATTGGTCACTCTCTTCTCTTTCTTTTCCCGATTGGCTTCAACTTTTCCTCCTTTCTCTCATTTATCCTCTATCTCCACCGCCCATCATCTCTTTGCTTTAATCTGGGCCACACACGTGGCTATCAGATTTTTCTCCAAAAATATGGAGTATTCCAGAAAATAATAAATTTACAATTTTTCCTTCGACTTGATTCATTAATAACTCATTCGTTATAACTCCAAATCACGTTCCGTTTGCGCCCACGCATTCGTAGTGACGAGTACTATGAGGATATGCCACGAAAACGAGTCTTACATGACACGACAAGATGGTTAATAAAAATCAATGTATTTGTCTCAAAGGGCATTTTCGTAATTTCTCATTTTTAAATTATAAAAATCGTAATAATTGGGGACGGGTTGTTACAATCTACCCCCACCCCTTAATAAAATTTCATCCTCGAAATTTAAAATAACTTGCTAAATGTAAAATACTTGAAAATAGGGAGAAAATATGTACATAAATACATACACAAAGAAAAAATCAAGTTAGAGCAGCTGCATAAAAGAGAATGCAATTCCGTCGCGATCGGATTGCAATTATTCCTCTTTCATGCCTCCAAGCTCATACCTTCTTCCTTCCTCGATAGTATAGTAATATGATACCCGTATAAAATATAGAGTCAAAAATATGTAATACTACGTAACAACATAAGGTCAAAAATATATGCACATAATAAGATAACGACAAGAACTAGATATAAAAATGTACGATTAAAATACTTGTATGGAGTTTAAAACCAAGAGTGGAAATAACTCACCCAAAATTTGTAATGGTAGAGATACTCATATAAATAAAATAATGTAGTAAGAAAATATTTGTACGAAAAGTCAAAACCCAAAATGAAAATGGACCTCGCCAAACATTCGCCGTGTCATGAACTTCGAGAATGAGCATGTATGTTATGAATCGAGTCCGAACCATAGCTAATTAATAACTGTTGTAGTAGACGAGCCGACTTACTCACTTGCTTAATGAATCCAACAATTAAGCCATCGATATTATAGTCGGTAGCCTGTAATGCTGATAACTCATCGTTGTCTCAATAAGCTAGTGAGAAGTTCCTGAGGGTGCCAAAATATAGTTTTGCTTCTCATGTACGAATATGCCTAGATCGTTCGGTTCATGCCTCGATCGCAACATTGTACTATCCTAGAGCACACCAAACTAGCTGCTAGAAGTGTTTCGACGTCTACGCTCCCACAACAATAAGACCCTGAAGTGGAAATATACGTAGAGACAAACACATATTGTAAAATATTGAGTTGCTCCCCAAATTGAAAGGGTATAACCTCTGAAAGTTTAAATCAGAGAAACCATATCTCTGACGACATTCTTCGAATGACAGTTGCAGTTTCGAGCCACACTTGAAAATTAATGCCACAATCACCAAGCTCTTAACCTACGTTCATACCTTCACCAATATCATGCTGAAGTACTGCTCAATCCTCAAAGCTGCTTGGAATTTTACTTGGTAAGTCTGGTAAACTCGTAAGATGATTATACTCTAATGGTTCCTGCTAGCATCAATATGAAATTGGCGCACGCATCCGTTGAGTCAACCTATCGTGAATTCTTCACTGATTGAGCGAGAAACCATGTCGAGAAGGCTAAAAGAACACTCAAGAATCAAAACAAGTTCATCAAAGTTAAAGTTCAAGATATCTAGATTGATTGCCTGCCATCACACTACAAACGACTTCCGAAATATTCAATCACCAACGGTAATGATCCATTCAACGGAGTATTTGACGGGTGATTGAAGAATTAATGATCACAACCCGATTTCAACATCCAAGCAATTCTTTTGAACAGTCTACCTGTCTTCGAAATAATGCAAACTGCAGTAGAGTAGGCACGTACTCAAAGTTGACTAGAATATCTTTCCAGCACAAAGGAGTGAATATGGAGTCACAGTCAGAAAAATGCTGATCGGAATGCCGGAAAATTCGATAAATTCAAGAATGGGTAATTTTACCGAGCAGTCTAAAATGTAATCCCTTTGGACCAATGAAAAATGGGTTGACTTGTCAAATCGATCTATAAACATCGAAACATCATCATAATCTCCACATGTACAAGATACCTCGTACCAGGAGCTTATGGTGATATTTCCCATTTGCATTTGGATATAAAAAGTGATTATAACCTTTCAAACGATTTCTTGATGGTTTAGAGGTAACGCAATATCGATACTCGTGAACTTCAACTAGAATAGGATAAGGAAGACTGAAAATGTTTAGGGGTAGAAACAACTGTTGCTACGGTGCTTAATAATTACGTTTGCACAACTGGAATGATCCACGATAGTGCAATCATAGATGTTGATTTAGTTCTTCTAATGCTGCTATCAGAAATATAGCTCTTTCTAGAAGTAAGTGAAATTGGGAAGTTCTAAGGTTAAATAAGATTTTGGACATATTTCTCCAAAGAGAAGTACCATTCGGTTTCCAAATGGAAATGACAACTATTGACTCTAGTTCATATATATGATGGTTCATTTTGAACGGTTTTATCCAATGGAAAATATAAGTGATTCTCCATCATAGATTCTTATATGGGATTCTTGAAAAAGAAAGGGAATGAGTTTTCTTTATGACTTCTCCCGTGTTTACTTGCATGTAAGAAATTAAAATTCGTAATGGAATAGCCAAATTTCAGGAACTTGATTGACTTGGAGGGAGTAGTTAATCTGATTCTCATTTCTTTTCTCTCATGTTGTCTTCCGATAATATCCTCATTAATTATTCTATAATAATCCAAAATACCCTGGCAAAACCTAAGAAAATACCCTCTTGGATTATGAAGCTTTCTACTGCTAGTTTCAAGATGTACGATATGAGAAACATGCAAGTAAAGCATGCCATGAGGTGAGGTGAAAGGATCCTCTCCCGATCCTAGGTGAGGATTCCGAAAATTTTCTAATCATATCCGTTCATTATACATTGTACGGTTAGTTTTTGTCAGTTATTGTTTATATTTAATTTTAAATAAAAAGATTTACAAAGATTTCTGATCGATATACGATGAACGGATGTGATTAGAGAATTTTCGGAATCCTCACAAAGAAGATCCTTATTCATGAAATACAAACAAAAAGTATAAAATGGATCCTCTCGGAGGCAAAGCCTCGGGATCCTCCTGACTCGATAACACGGGCCGTTGGATTTTGATCCAACGACTACAATTATTATAACTTTTAGAGGGACTTCCTGTTTGTAGCAGTTGGATTAAAATCCAACGGTCCCGTATTGTCCAGTCAGGAGGATCCCGAGGAATTGCCTCGGAGAGGATCCAATTCCAAAGATTTTGTTGTTCACAGCAGTTAAAAGCAAAAACAAAAAGTATCTGAACAATTAAAGATGGACTCATCACCCCTAAAATGTCAAACGATTTTGCTGTACTCTCATTAGATGCTTTCAAATTTCGATTAGCTTGTCTACTTATTTTTAAAGTGATTTGAATAATTTTATGCAAGGGTATATTAGTAATCAAGTTGTTTTCATTCTGATTCATTAGGATTAGTAAACAATAACCATGAGCATCAATTTCATTTTTATTCTGATGCGGTTGGTAAAAAGCTTAATAGGAATGAGTTCTTCTCATCCTAGTTCCTTACTATTTCTCATTCTAAAGTTAACTAATTCTTTATTTTCTCATTGCTGATAAGTAAACGAGTCTTAAGGATCATATTGGTCCTTTTATAGAACCGCTCATGCTTGTACACCGCCATTTTGGCATCCAAAACCTTTCATTTTTCTTTACGTACTTCAACATTAATTGCCTGGCGTTCCAGATAGGTTTCAACCCCAAGGTAGCCGTGTCCCTAGTTCATACAAGTCATTTTTCAATAGACGGTAAGAAAGAGAATGTGGGTGTAAAGCTACTTTGCATAGTGTCAAGGGGTGTGATATCTATACTATTTTTTACTTTTTACACACTTTTGTATTAATATTTTGAACTGTCAAAATTTTAGATCTTCTCCATTCAAAGATAATCTATGCAAAAAATACTCAAAAATGAAATAGCAGAAATGACTGCTTATATTATTTGATGGATTTGGCATGTTGGATACATGCATCTACACTCTGAGAGCCCTTGGACATTTCGGGGAGTTGGAATCGAAGGTTGGCCTCACTAGTAAAGAAACTTTGGGCAAAATGTTGTTGACGAAAATTCCAAACATCAATGGCGGTGTCACTTCTGATGCAGATAGCAAGTTGATCTTGTTGAATCTAAAGGGAATAAGCAAGGTTAGGATCTTTGGCAGGAGGATCTCCATCCTTATCTTTGTTCTTGGGAACTGGTATGTAGGAGGTCGAATAGGATGTGAACCGTCGACAACTTCCAAAGATCATGACCTATGAGAAATGGTTTGATTTGACGAAACCAGACGACGTAATAAATTGGAAACTTTAATGAAAAACTTATAGTACTGTTTATTTTAATAAAAAATTATATTTTTATACTAAAAAGTCAATTATGGTATTATTTACTTTACTCTTATTTTGTTTTTATCGTTAAAATTCAAAGTTTTAAAAACATTTTCATTAATTTTCCTTATAACCAATGAGTTTGAAAAAGTGAATGGTGTTAGGACCGGGAATATGGAAGGTATAGAGAAGGAAGACATGGCACAAGGAAAGAACCCTAGAAACCAAAAGACCAAAACAAACTTGAAAACCCTAGGATCGATAAACATTTGTTTTTTTTTTTTGGAAAACCTCGACGGTACGAGAGAAATTTTATTAATAACAAAAAAAGAAGTTACATCTTATCAAGAGAGACATAAACTTATCCCTCATAAAGCATAGATAACACAAACAATACATGAAAAAGAAGGGGAGGGGGATATAAAGAAGGGAGGAACATGAAATCAATATAACGTTGAAAAACGTATAAATATGACTCATTGTATTGTTTAGTGTACAATGATTACAATATATATATATATATATGGGTCTGTCAAACCCATATTTCAGAAAGAATATATATATTCACGATTATGATCGACTTAGCGTGGCCGTTGGAAAATCATTTCGTTTTTAGTTTTTAGTTATTGGTTTTTCAATTTTCACTTTTTTGAAAAATGAAAAATGAAATATTATTTGATAATTACTTTCAGTTTCAGTTTTCATTTACTCAAGGCCAAAATTTTAAAACTCAAGAAAATTGTTTCTAGTTTTTATTTTTCATTTTTTTTTAAATTGAAAGTAGTTACCAAATAAGATTTTAGTTTTCAATTTTCAAAAATGTAAAAAAAAAAATTTATTAAAACTGAAGAAAATTGTTATTAGCACTTCAAATATCTCATTGTACATCCCTTACAAGTGTAATTTTCTTACTTATTCTAGAAAATTTGGAGTGCAAATTGAAGGGAATTGTTATCAAATGGTCCCTTAGTGCAAGCAAATAAATATTATAAGAATAAGGTTTTTTTTAGTCAAAATGGTCTCTGAGATTGGCGTAACTAGACCTGGCATTCGTGTCGTGTTTTCTGTGTTTGTGTTATACCCGATATTTTAATGGGTCTTGTCATGTAACACCCGTTAAAATAAATGGGTAAAATGACCCGATCCGAAATCGATCCGATAATATTAACAGGTAATATGACTCGACCTGTTACCTGTTAAGGAAAATATATTTTAAATCAATAAATAATCAAAAGAAAAACATAATACTAAATAAATATATACATACCATATTGTCATATCCAAAACATAAAAACACATTTTTCTTTTAAGTATATTTTCGCTTACCTAAATTGATCAAATGGTAAAATTGGAAAATATTGGAATAGAGAAGGGGTTTTTTTTCATCCAAAAAAGTTCTAATAATATAAGTGAAATAGAATCCAACGGTACATATTTACTCTCATTTATCTTACGGCTTTTTTTAAGTAAAATCTTTAATAGTTTTTTAATTAATGTAGAAATCTAAAATATATATAAAAAATATATAAACGCTCGTAATAACAAGTTTTACAACTTTCATAAAGAGTTTAACTTCGAAATTCGCCACTATAATCATATAAATCATAGAGAAAAATTTAACTATTGATTGTTGTTTACATTTACGCTTCATTGTTCTCATCAAATTTTGATTTTTCAGATTTTCTTTTCTGAAAACATGATCTATTAGAGAATGCAAGAAGATGAACGGTTTGGATCATTGATATTATATTCAGAGTTTTACGGTTATTGAAAATATTGCTTGATGTTTATAAAGTTTCTACAAATTATATGACATCGACTCATATTTCAGTTAACTGTAAATATCGAAACGTGATATCAAAGATCTGAACCGTTCATCTTCTTACATCCGCCAGATGATCATGTTTTCAAAAAAGAAAATTAAAAAAATAAAATTCAGTAAGAATAATAAAGCGTAAATGATAATCGACAATTAAATATAAATTTAAGGTTTATGGATTGTAGTGTTGGATTTCGAAGCTGACCCCTTCATGAAAGTTGTAAAGCTTGTCACTATGAGTGATTATATATTTGTTTTTACATTTTTTACACTTCTACAATAATTATTATTAATTTTATTAATTTTTCCCTCAAATAAAAACATTATTCATGAGGGTTTGGAGGATTTTAAAAATCTAAAAGATAATGTAAGTGTAACCGTTATCTACTCGTGGAATAATAACGATGAATCACGAGTGTTTATATATTCTTTCACATTTTTCATACTTGTATGTATGTCTTCTTAGTTCTTGCCTATACAAATACTATACTAGTTTATTTTAATTTTAGACAACAACATGTTAAGTAAAATTTATCCTAGTAATGATAATAAGGAACTCTCATAATAAAAATAAATAATGACTAAAACGTTTTTTTATAACTTATATAGAATAATAATACAAAACTATATATTTAATATAGAATATATTGTATATATTAATATGACTATTGTATTTTATAATAAATCTTTTAGTAATTAAACTTTAAAATTATCAAAATAATTTTTTTCTTATCGGGTTACCCGTGTGTATACTCGTTAAGAACACGTTATTAACGAGTTCTTAACAGGTCACCTGATAATGACCCGATTAGTTATCGTGTTGACCCGAAACCCGTTATTTTCATGTCGATTTTTTGTCGTGTTAGAAACTACAGGGTCTAGGCGTAACTCCTTACTTTTGTCCATGAGATTTAAAATCGATAGAATTGGTCTCTGAGTTTGTCCATCATCAATTATTTTGGTTATTCAGTGAAAAATCTATATTAAATGAGGAAAAAATGACAAAATTCCCTTAATTTTGTCAAATCATTTTGGCCCATTGTTTATTGAATTAAAAGTTTTTTTTGTTATTTTAGTCTTATTTAACAGAGCTTTATATGGAAATACTAAAATGATTGACGGTAAACAATGACCATTTCTATTGATGTCAAATCTCATGAATCATTTCTATTGATGTCAAATTTCATGGACGTCAGCGACCATTTTGAATAAAATGTATAAAAATAAATCTTAGATGGGACAATTTTGAGTCAATTTGGCTCTTTAATATTTCTTTCGATTTGGAGGTAAAAGCGCCAGATAGAACCTAATAAAATTCATATGCTTTGGAATAAAAAAGTTTAGAAGAATATATCCGGAGATTAAGACACTATTGTAAATGAATTTGTTTAAACACTCAACTATATGACTGTCACTTTTGTGTTTTGTTTAAAGATCGTGTTTGTCTATTTTTAATGGATAAGTGTTGATTTAGTCCCTTAATTATCATCTCAATGAAAATTAGGTTATTGAATTATTTTTTCGTTAAAATAAGTCCCTAAACTTATTTAAAATTGTTAATTTCATCCTTACTATTGTATTCAAAGCTATTTATCATATTTTTCGTCAACTTAAGTCACTTTAAGCCCTTTGCATTTCATATAGGTTACGAATCTAACGTCTAATTTACCATCCAAAGTTAACTCCATACACTATTTCTTTATGAAAAATTACCAATTTACCTTCTATTGTGTATCACATACAAGTAACGTGATTTAAATTGACGAAAAATTGAATATAGTGGCTTCGAATCTAATATTGGGGATGTAATTAGCAGATTTTTATAATTAAGGACTGATTTTTCTGAAAAAATAATTTAGAGACCTAATTTTCACTTAGATGATAATTCAGGGACTAAATTGACAATTCACTCATTTTAATTACAACTTGAACAGCTTGACATATTAAAATACTATTTGAATTGAACCCACAAAAAGTGTTATTCGGCACTTGAATATATAATATAACTCAGAATTATAGTATATGCTAAATTTGTACAATAATCGGCACTTAACAAACCAGTCGTTCGAACTTTACCAAATTTGTACTATATACGAGGATGATCATTAAAATCGCTTTTGTGGCCTCCAAAGAATCTTATGCCTTTGCGTATGTGTAAAGTGTAGTTCAAGAGAGCTCAAGTATCACAGGTTTGAGTGGCTACTGGTCCACTACGGCCTACCGGGACTTTTGTTGCAATATTCTTCAGTCTTCATGTCTAGTTGATCTGTTGTAAATTGCAATATGTAATATATTATCCTTGATGTCTAGGTCAGCAGTTGATGGTGCGATGGTTCTGAACTAGGGTTGGTCAAGCAAAGAAAAAGAAAGGAGAAAAAGGCTTATCTTATGGTATGTCCTTCGAACTATAATTCAATCTTATTTTGCACTTTGAAACTCAATTTTTACATCATTTTACTATATTCCTTTAGTTAGTTAAAAATAGTTAAATTCGCTTATGTGACATGATTGTATTTTTTATTCTTGTTATAATTGCCATGTGTACAAGATAATATTAAAAACTATTTAATATTGTGTGGAACTTTGGTTGACACTAGAACTACAATTTATTCAAAACTTGCCATGTTATACGTTTTAAATATAATATTTTATCTTATGAAGAAAGGAAATAAAAAGTGGGGAAGAAAACTGCAATGGAAGAGAGGGAAGAAAACAGAGAGGAATGAGAACAAAAAATATGAACGGTTAGATAGATATGATGGTGTATATTAATTAGTAGAAAAGATAATTATAAAAATTTCAAAATAGAAGAATGATAAAATATTATATTTAAAACTTACCATGCGATGATTTTTGAGTGAATTGAAGTGTCATTCAGTAAAATCTAATGACAAAACGAGTCACACATAAGTTTTTCTCCCATCTTCACCAATCTCCCGCTAAAATGCATTGAGCACTATTCTGAAAATTAGTTGTATGAGTGGAATTAATTGTATTAATTTTTAATTTTTTAATAATTGATGTTTAATCATCTGCAAATAAATAGTGGCAGTCCTCTTCTTTAGGAACCAGATTGGATTGCCTACAAATTAGGAGTATCTTGTTTATTTTGGATACTGTTGATCATGGAATTAGTTGTTCCATTTTTTTTAGGTATTTGAATTATTTCGATTGTTACATAATTGGATTAAAGTTGAGTTACGTTGGAAGGAGTTCAATATCAATATATTGTATTATTGGAATTAATTGTATTATTTCGCTATTTGTATTATTTCGATTGTGTTTTAGGCATAATTTATTGAACAATTATGAAGGCTATAGAGAGAGAGAAAGGTGCGGCAATAGTAGAGAGAAGAGAGAGATGTGTAATTGTGAGAGTGTTCTATTCCACCCCATTGTGCCTTTATTTATAGTACCCTTTTAGAATTACAACTCTTTATAGGTAATCAACTCCTAATAGGAATATAAGAGATATTCCAAGATATACTAGGATTTACACAATCACATTCCTAATCTAATAGGACTGCAACACTCCTCTTTGAGTGTGTAAATACTCAAGTAAATGGCGCATCAGGTCTTCAACGATGAAGTAAGTATAGTTGATGAAGTCGTCGGCACAATGAGCGAATGCGAGTCTCAGATCAACGGAAGAATGCATAAAAATGTAAAAACAAAACCTCGCTATGGTAAAACCCAAGGTGGGAGAAAAACCCATAGTCTAAGGAGAAAAGTGAGAAGTTGCATTAAGTTAAAACTATACTTCTTTTGGACGCAAGTAGAAGAGTTCACAAGGGTATGATTAGCCCAGGATCGATGCCTCGTTAAAATCTAGTTGGGTAGCAAAAACCCAGTGAGAAAAATGCTCCTAATTGTAGTTAGAAAACAAGAATGTGATTTCTCCCATCTTCACCAATCTCCCGCTAAACTGCATTGAGCATTATTCTGAAAATTAGTTGTATGAGTGGAATTAAGTGTATTAATTTTTAATTTTTTAATAATTGATGTTTAATCATCTGCAAATAAATAGTGGCAGTCCTATTCTTTAGGAACCAGTTTGGATTGCCTACAAATTAGGAGTATCTTGTTTATTTTGGATACTGTTGATCATGGAATTAGTTGTTCCATTTTTTTTACGTATTTGAATTATTTTGATTGTTACATAATTGGATTAAAGTTGAGTTACGTTGGAAGGAGTTCAATATCAATATATTGTATTATTGGAATTAATTGTATTATTTCGCTATTTGTATTATTTCGATTGTGTTGTAGGCATAATTTATTGAACAATTATGAAGGCTATAGAGAGAGAGAAAGGTGCGGCAATAGTAGAGAGAAGAGAGAGATGTGTAATTGTGAGGGTGTTCTATTCCACCACATTGTGCCTTTATTTATAGTAGTGGGGAAGGTTAATTCCTTACCCTTTTAGAATTACAACTCTTTATAGGTAATCAACTCCTAATAGAAATATAAGAGATATTCCAAGATATACTAGGATTTACACAATCACATTCCTAATCTAATAGGACTGCAACACTCCCCTTTGAGTGTGTAAATACTCAAGTAAATGGCGCATCAGGTCTTCAACGATGAAGTAAGTATAGTTGATGAAGTTGTCGGCACAATGAGCGAATGCGAGTCTCAGATTAACGGAAGAATGCATAAAAAGGTAAAAACAAAACCTCGCTATGGTAAAACCCAAGGTGGGAGAAAAACCCATAGTCTAAGGAGAAAAGTGAGAAGTTGCATTAAGTCAAAACTATACTTCTTTTGGACGCAAGTAGAAGAGTTCACAAGGGTATGATTAGCCCAGGATGGGTGCCTCGTTAAAACCTAGTTAGGTAGCAAAAACCCAGTGGGAAAAATGCTCCTAATTGTAGGGAAAAATAGTACATTAAGATCAAGTGAGTATACTTTTGGATACTCCCATTGAGTTTGACATAACTTCCAAATGAGAACTACATGCATTGCATATGATAGTTAGGTATACCAATTCCTCAGACAAGCTTCTGGAAGGTTGACTTCTGCAGTGACGTCGTGTAGAGGTCGGGAAGGTTGTCTGGGATTGGCTTGCATGACTTCAATTTCCTGATGCTTTGCTGATGTAGATGTAGACGCAATATGTCTTGATGTTGACTTTGTTGATGTATCATGGCTTGGTCGGGTTGATACATGTGGCATAGTCTTCATGGATCGTCGTTGGGACTCAACAATGGATGAAAAACACAGCAAGTACTTCGAATATGCTTAACAAGAACTCCTAACCATGTCTCACTTGTGGCGTAGTGAAGTAAGGTGAGTCTTGGAATGATTCGAAGATTTCGCAACTAAGGTCATATCGTGGACCTCCAAGATATTGCGATATCCTTAACGATAAAGACATAACCATTTGGGGATTTTGCCTTGTGCGGGTTTGATAAGTAACCAGCGTCAGCATAACAAACAAGGCAAACATAATTTCGAGGATCAGGGGGTTGTATCCACTCGAGATGCGTTGGGATTTGCCCTCGTAGTACCTTCAGGGTACGTCTTTAATACTAATTCAGTGGATGCGTGTAGGCGTGGTGCTGCATCTTTACCAAGATCAACAGCGAATGAGATGTCTTGTCTTAATACAATGAGCTAAGTACAACGAAGTGCAAAGTTGAACTTTAGATATGGAATTTTGGATTCCATAACCTCTTCAAGGGTCTTATTTGCATATAACGTATAGACGATCAAAGGTATACTCAAAAGGTGACACCTTTAGGGTGTAGTTCGATTGGTAGACCAAAATACTGTCAAAACAACACTTGAACTTCATGTCAAAGCATAAACGAGTTTTTCTAAGATCCTTCATCTCAAATTCCATCTTCAGGTGCGAGGGAGTTTTCTCAAGCTCTTCCGAAGTCTTAGTGAGATTCGTGTCAACGATATAAACTATAACTCTAGCAATTCGGAATAAGACTTCATAGTTTAACCACAATGGCATAATTCATATCCCTAACTGATTAAATAATCACTTAGACATGTATACCACATCCGTTGGATTGTAAGTGAACGCCTCAAACAAGTTAAGAGGGTGTTCCGTGGTTTTGGAACTATTTGAACCAGTCCATGTAATTCTTCGAGAACTTACATGTAAATCTCCGTATCTATATCCCCATGGAGAAAACACTAACCACATTTCATAATGCTACTATTAATCACATGACGTTTGAGAGAAACCTTGCGACGTAAGGCGTGCATCGTATCGAACTATTTCATTCATCTCATAACATTTCTTTTCCCACTTGTAACATAACAGGGTTACCTTGGGCAGTGTAGGAACGACAGGTCCAAACACACTTTGGTAAGGAATTTGACCTGGATTGTAATTTAAGTTGTCCAATTAGTTCTACGTTGTCACTTAATCAACGGAACACTGTTCAATATCATCGTTTTTTTCATTTATATCGGTAGCTTGAAAACATCATCGATGGTAATCTTATTTCAATTCCATTTAGCTCATCCAAACTAGTATACTGGACCAAGAACTTCACGTCTCAAGAGTAATCCGAATTAATCTCATGAGATTGAAATGATTTGAGACAGCGATCAAGTATGGATTCATTATTGTGTCGTGTCTTCCTCTTCTAGGGAATTGAATCCTACGAACCGAGTAATTTGTCGTGCTCCAGGCCAAGACAGATTGATTGGCTATCCGCCGGTGTACTAGACAGTCCAAACTGTCCAACAGGGGCGGGCGGCACACATTTCAGGGATGTTGACTCAACGTCCATTAAGTCCATATATCCTTGCAGGCATGTTTGCAGCTGGTATATGATCTCGTCACTTTAGCTAGATCAGAGGAATGCGTCTGGAGCAACATTCTGAAATATAGAATTCATCGCACTTGCTTATCATACTTGTGCGGTATGGGGATTGAGATGAGACATAGTGGGCAACATCCACGCAAATTTGAGTCGTTATAGAAGAATGTTGACGTTCTTATCTCCCCCTAATGGCGGTAAGACTATCTCATTAAAGTGACAACCCGCAAATGAACGGTAAAGAGATCGCATACAAGGGCTCAAAGAGAGCTAGTGTGAAGGAGAATCATGATCGACAAAAGATACACATCCTTCTTTGAGGACCCATATTGGTACGTTGCGGTGGCGCAACTTGGCACATGGAATGCGCACCCAAATATGTAAATACGAAAATCGTTAGGTTCGTACCCAGTAAAAAATTTTAACGTCATATAGGTTGGGTGGCAATGGGCCTCAAGGAGGACCAACATAGCTACGTACAAAATTGCATAGCCCTAGGCAAAAACCGAAAAAGCTTGGTACGTTCACCAAGGTTCAATCGATCATTTAATTTGCGCTTTATGATCACTAGGCGAGGCTATTTGGGGTGAACATGGGAATTTGATGTTCAATTATTAACCCAAAATACATGCAATAGTTTATCGAAAACCGTCGATATAAACTCTCCAACATTATCCAGTCTCCCGGACCTTAAGGGATAAGTAGAGTGGTGAACCCTTTTAATCGACCAGAAGGTTTAGCAGCAATGTGTGTTGATAAACATGTGACTAGTTTGTCTATTTATCAACCAAAACCATAAGTATTTATATGGTCCACATTTTGGTTGGAGAGGTCGCGCCAAAGCAAGTAAACTACTCAATCACCAGGCTCCAAGCAGGGCACATGTGGTGTATTCCCAGTTGGGAGACAACTTATTGGCCCCAAATCAAAGCTTCAGGCTCATTTTTGGAGGTGGTGCAAAGATATTTCACTCTATTTTCTTCAGTGGTTTCATTGATGATCATTGTTCTCTCGAATATCCTTAAAAACTCAACGACATGGAGAATTTAAGGTCCCTTAAATGGTAATTCAGTACCATTCATACAATGTCTTCAAACAAAAGCATACAATAGCACGCATGAAATGTCTCCTTGTCTCTCAAATGAGCTTAATTTAGCATTTCTTGATTTTGATTGTACTAAATGATAAATCACTAATGAATTAGATAATTTGAGTGTGATATCAATATATTGAATTCATGAATTTAATATGAGTGTAGTACTAATATATTGAACTCACACTAGTGTAGCAGTAGTGTTATAAGTATCAAACTTAAGTTATTTGATTTATATATAAGCATCACACACTCTTCTATAAAATATAAAATATAAAATAAAAGTACCACACTCATTCAATTTACTAGGAAATGCCTAACATAACATTAGGTATATATGCAGAATGAATAGAGAAAAGTCTTGACAGGCTAAAGGGGTAATGTGCCATTATAAACCACCGAGCACACATATTAAAATGCAATTTGTCACGAATGAGAAATGACATAAGTCCAAATAGTTTGTTATTACAAATGTGAGCCCTAGTAGCAGCTTAGTGGAAAACACCTCCCTCCCCTCCCCCCAAACGATCATGGTATCAAGTTTTCCTTGTGCGAGTGGTAAGACCACGATGCTAGAAGAGCACACAGAGAAAAGGGCAAGAAGTCTTTCTTTTACCTCAACTCTACAACTTGACTATTGCCAATTCTTTATTAGTGTGTAGTTATATTTAAGGCCGACAAAATATCAGGTGCTAATGATCTGTCTTATAAAATGTTGAGTGGTGGAGCTATTTTTTTAATATTATTTTGTAACAATATCAATGAAGGCTGGCCTAGGGTATCAGCGTACACAGATCTTAGGGTTAATACTATGTTTTCTTTAACAAAAGGAGGATCCGGTTGATGGCGACCCAAGTGTTTTCTAAGTGCCTCTCAAATTCTTAATGCTTCATTTTCCTTAAACTGCCGTTTTCAATGACCAAACCACCAACGCAGCTCACAAAATACAAAAGCGTATCAAAGTAAGGGTGGGACACGACCCTTTGCACTAGCACGCATGGAATCTCTCTCTCTCTCTCTCTCTCTCTCTCTCATATGAGTTTAATTTAGCATTCCTTGATTTTGATTGTACAAGATAAGTGACTAATATATTGATCTCATAAGAGCAGTTCCACTGGAGCACAAAGAGGACAGCACCCAGTGGAAAAAACAGGCTGGGACTCAGCCAATCCACTCCAGCCCGTGTGTTTGCTTGGCACCCAACCCAAATTGGTCTCCAGGCCAGCCCATAATTGACAGACCTTGGGACTGGCCTATTTGACCCCAGCGTGACATCAACCACTTTGGGATTGGCCTGTCTCGTTTCGGAGGGTTCATGATTTTGCACGCTGCCAACAGCGCCGCGCCTAGCCCATCCACGACGCTGGCCAAGGGGAAATATTCCAGCTTCAAAGACGACGCATTTCTTTCCGTGGTGGTCTCTAGCTTGAACGTTGCCGCCTTGTCCTTCAAAAGCTTGCCTCAGAAGTTGAGGTTCTGGACCGAGTCGAGAATCTGGACCCTCTGGGGGACGATCTGGTGAGAAGTGAGCAGCTTGGCCACGAAAGGATAGGACAACGATGAGGAGAAAGGGGCGGAGAGGCATCTCTACGGCCGCTCCATTAGGATTTTGAGAGAACAAGAGGAAGGGAGATTGGAAGTGGGGGTGAGGAAGGGAGAGTTCTAGTGGAACCTAACTTGTCCTTTTTTTTTAAAAAAAAAAAAAATATTATTTTTATTATTTTATAATAAAAAAAATAATATTTTAATAAAATTGACTAGGCTATTTTTTGTTAGAGGTGGAGATGCTTTAGCCTATTACTGTTTACTGGGATCTATTACTGTTCACTTAAGTATATAAATGGGCTGGATGCTGGCACAAAGTCCTTCGGGGTGGACTTGCTAAAAAAGAATTAGTATTAAAAAATAGATTAAAAAAATTGAGTGCAATATTAATATATTGATTCATGAGTCTAATATAAGTGTAATACCAATATATTAAACTTAAAATAATGTAACAATAACGTTATAAGTATCGAACTCTGATCTTCTAATTTATATATAAGTATCACACACTCTTCTAAAAAGAGTATCACGTTATATCATAGTTTGAAAGGCCTAATATTAGGTATACATGCAGAGTGAAAAGAGAAAAGTCTTGACAGGCTAAAGGGGTAATATGCCATTATCAACCACTGAGCACACATATTAAAATGCAATTCGTCAGGAATGAGAAATGACATAAGCCCAAATATTTTTTTATTACAAATGTGAGCCCTAGTAGCAGCTTTGTGAACCCCGAACCCCCACCCCACCTCCTCTCCCACCCGCCAACCCCAACACCATCAATGGCTACAAGTTTCCGTGTGCGGGTAGTAAGACCATGATATCAGAAGAGCACAAATATGCCAATGATACCATCTTAAAATAAAACTCTCTATAGATTATATGTTATTTTACAGTTTAACGTCTATTCTTGTGTCAACAATATAAAACATTAACAAAAAACATGAGGTTACAAAGCACACATATGCCAATGAGACTATCTTAAAATAAAACTTTCTATAGATTCTATGTCATTTTACAGTTTAATGTCAATTTTCGTGTCAACAATATAAAACATTAGTAAAAAACATTAGGTTACAAAGAGTCTATGAAAAATATTACTATTGAGAATTTCCTTAGCGTTTAGCATTTTTTGTATTTTTTTACCTCAACTCTACAACTTGACCAATTCTTTATTAGTGTTTAATTATATTTAAGGCCGACAAAATCTTAGATGCTAATGATCTCTTATAATATGTTGAGTGGTGGAGCGAGCTAGACATGCACTATTCGTTTCCTAAGTTATGTTTGGGTAGGTTTCCAAGTCCCGTAAAGTCGAGAGTTTAAAAAAAAAAAAGCTAGATCGAGAGCACTAGGAATGTTTTACACAAGCATTACAAAAGCAAATCATGAGAAGGACTTGTAAATTCTTATTTGGAATGATTTTACAAATTCATCTTACATGTTTTCGTACGCTCCATTTTAATCCTTAGTCTTTGCTATCTACATTTCATAGTCTATCTCTTAATAACTTTGTCTCAATCTTTTTAAAATGTTGTTTTTTTTTTCCCATATGATAACGATAGTGAGTTATATAATTGAATGTTAAGAGGAAAGAAAATCAACGAGAATTAAACATGCACCAAAATATATTATGTTATTACTTTCCATCACTGCCCACACCATCCTATGCCTCAGATCTTTTAAGACTTGGAAAATCCTAACTTAGCCTTTGTGTTCGTTCAAGTCCAGGGACATGCATAGTAGTCACCATGTAGATCCGCAATGACCACGTACGTACAACCGCCTAGCTTAGCTTAGCTAGCTACCTATGGTGCCTTTACCAAATTACTATGATCACGTGAATCATGTTGAGCATGCTTCTTTACATATATTAATATAGGGAAAATGATCCTCGCCGAATCATTTTCTTGGGGATCTTAAGAATTTCGTGATCGTGACCGTTAATCGTACATCGTACGGTTAAAAATCATTTTAAAATTAAAAATTAAAAATTAAATATAAATACTACATAATGATTTCTGAAAGCACGATGTACGATGAACGGTTACGATCACGGAATCCCAAGGATCTCCCGGAAAAGGATCCGGCGATGATCCTTTTCCTTAATATAGTTTTAGTTTCAATTGAATTTTGAGTTGGTTTAATTACTAATTATGTACTTAATCACTTCGATTCGATAGTTACGAATTTAATAACTAATCAACACATCACTCCTTAATTTTATATATATATATATATATGTGTGTGTGTGTGTGTGAGTATAGTCGACATATGTAACGTAATGCATAATATACACGGTACCTAGCTAGGACTATGAGCAAAGCTTGAAGTTTGGATGCCATCGAGTATATGTAATCTGTGTCTTATGGGTATCTCACTCATCATGCAAATGCATACGTTTAATGATAAGGAATTTGTTTTTCCTAATAGTATTATTTTCTTGTCAAAGTTGCATTATAATATAAGTGTGTCCTATTGTTAAATTGTATATAAAAAAACACTCGATCAAATAAAATGATAACATGATTATCACTTATTCGAGTTCATATTCTCTTATTGCGAGAACATTTTCTAAAATAGTATAGTTATGTGATCAAGCCGTCGTTCGTGCCTAATTAGCTTCCTCCGAGTGTAAAAAGAAAAGCATAAGGGTGGTGCACAAGGATAGATGAATAACCAAGAACATCAATAAGCTACAGATATGGAAGTCTTCTCTCGTGTAGAAAAACACTGATGCCTAAACAACTTAGTGGAAGAAGCATTAACTTGCAAGCTTATATAACACACACTAATTAAACTAACAAATTCAAAACAGAATGGTCAATGTTAAAGGAAAGTTGTGGTGGTGTTGTCTAATCAAAATCCATGCTCTCTCCCTTATAATATTTTATACACATTGCAAATTTGCAATGAATGGCCATGATAGACTTCTTTAATTTGAACAGAGATGATCGATCAAGAAGTTTTAACTTACCGATTTCGGAACTTATTCTTTTTCCGTTTTTGGTATGAAATTATTCCTATGCTCACTCCTTTTTTATCTTCATTATTACAATAATATCTAACAATCATCACCATGTGGAACTAGCCCTTATTTAATATTCAGCAGTACCTGCCACCGTTACAAAACTTGTTAAATAGCCGCAGTCTCTAGTCACAAATTAAGCATCACTACCTAATTAACACTTCTAATTAGCATAACTTGTGATTGCTCCAAGCTATATTTTTCTTGTTCTCAATCCCCTATCCCTTCATAGAAATGGCGACTAGTATCTTCGTGATAACCATTCTTATGGTTGCCCTCCTTCTAGGCCAAAACTTTGATTTGATAGCAGCATCAAAGCCACTACAAATACAACCCCCGGTCGTCATCCACAAGGGATCCTTGAGCAAGCCAAAACCTCCTTCCACTGCGACGTTTACTATAAAGCGTTACAAGAGGACTGAGTCATCGGGAGGCGGTGATGCCTTCCGGCCAACTTCTCCTGGTCATAGTCCTGGCGTTGGCAATCATCAGCCACCTAGTACACTACTCTGATCTGCATGTTGGTTGAAGGATAATATATAAAACATAGACTACAAATCAAAACAGTTTTATCCTTCAACTTATGTATTCTAATGCGGTGACTCCATGTATCGGTTCCCTCCAGTCTTGTGGAATCTATGAGTTAGGGTTTTTCATGTGAAGGTAGTGACGTGCATGCCATATGTATGGTATTATGTTACCCATCCTATACGTGTATTGAGTTTGTTTATCATGCATTGGGGTTCTTGCTTTGAGAAAATTATTTTAATCACTTTCTAGTTGAGGTAACTAGAAACACTTTTGGTGAAGTGTGACAGAAAGAGCTTGGAAGTGCTTATGAGTTATGTAAGAATTTTTAGATATATTTTGAAGTATAGTACTTATCACGTATTTGCTTAGAAAGTGTTTCCAAGTGCATTTCTAGGAAGCACTTTGATTTTTAATAAAGTTGTTGTTATGTTTCTAATTGGTGACTCAAAATGCTTCTGACATAATAACTAAAAAGCACAATGGCAGAGCCAAAAAACTAGACTAAGATGGGCCTTTAAACCATACGAAAAAATAGACAAAATAATTGCAATATAATTAATGGGAGAAAAATTAAAGGTTTTGTTTTTTGTATTGGCATGGAAAATTTTAATCAAACAAGAAAGGTGAAGCTTTAATTTTTTTTTATGAAAAACATAGTATTGAAGTGATTATACCTAAGAACAAAACCTTTTTCTTTGTATCATTCTCATTTTCGTTTCTAGAATGGTAAGTCTCTAAGAAATATGATTTTAAGACTTAGTCATTCAATTTTTTTAGTTTGATTGTCATTTTTAAATGGAAAATTCAAGATATATTATTATGGAGTGTAATATTGTACGTAGAACACCATACTACAAACTTAATTACTGATAAAATGAAGACCTTACTAAAAAAAAAGAAGAGATTAATATTAATATTGGCATCTTATCGAATTACCATCATGTTAACTGTAAATTATGTGACATGTTTATTGCTTTTGGAGGACAAACTTAATTACTGATAAACAATTGTTATTTTTAAAGAAACAGTGTCGACAGTTTTAGAAATAGTTTCTTATGAATGCAGAAATAGTGATACTTATTTTTAGAAAAAGCCCTGTTTATGGCTTTTTATGTTTCAACATCTTATTAATGTTAATTTTCTATATAATTTTGGCTATTTTGTTGTTCAACATACATTTATACAAAGCAAACTGCATGAAACTTTAGATTATGAAATGTATGTTAAACCAAATTAACTCTAAACTTGAACAATATGTAGTATATGTGAAACCACATTAAAACTAAACTTGAACAATATGTAGTATATGTAAAACCACATTAAAACTGAACTTGTAGAATTTGTAATATATGTGAAAGTTTGAAACCACATTAAAACTAAACTTGTAGAATTTGTAATATATGTGAAACTACAATAAAACTAAGTTGTACTTTTAAGAAGTAAAAGCACATCAGGATTACATATAATCCATATTATGAAATTTGATTCTAATGTCCAGTATTTGTGAGTCTCTGTGAGATTTTGATAAATGCTTCTTGTTCCTTTGTCCAGCTGAATTCATGGTTCATCAAATTGGTGATATCTTTGTGTGCCTTTTTAACTTGGTAATCTTTGATACGTCCTTGAACTTTCTGGTTGTTTGAGAGTTGATCAATGAAGCTTATCATGTATAACCTGCAATCTGACTTGAATTTACAAATATATTCAGGTTGTGAATGAATATGAGGATTGAAGAAAAATGAAGTTTGTTATAGATAGTTGCTGCAAAACAGAAAAAAAAAAAAAAAATCAGAACATACTTTTTTTGGAACTATATGAAATTTTTACACTATTTCTTAAATTGTAAAAAGCACAAAGTGTATGTATAAGTAGAATTGTTAAAATTTATTTTTTTTACTTATGAAGTTGATTTCTGTTGTGCACATGTTCTGTCTTCATTGACTTGGAATTCAAATTCATTTTTGATGGAATTGATTTTCTTCATTGTCTTTTTAGCTGAATTCATAAGATTTGTATTACTACTTATTGATTCTCTTACCTTGTCAAGCTAATATTGGACGAAGTTTCCCTGCATAAAATTGTAGATATCAATAATATACTTGTTTTTAAGTAAATATGATAGAGTTTTTTAGGGATTGTTCATCGTTTTGCTTACCACTATTGCTGCATTTTCCCAGTAGCAATCAAATTCGAGATCTTCATCTTTTGAAATTTGTTGAAGAGAATTGTAATGTGTCATTTCTGTAGTATTGGTGTCCAAAACTACCAAGGAGAAGTGGTTGTAAAGAAACAATGGGAAGAAAATCTTTGATACTTTTCCATATTGGTCAATCAATTGTATGTAGAGTCTTTCCTTGTTATGCATAGTTGCTTCAATGCTTTGTTCATTGATGTTGTGCTGGTTTAATGAAAATCAATTTTAGTAAAGAATGATTTCTGAAACTAATGTCTAGTTTGATATGCATGAAACATCATCATCACATACTTTATATGTTCATACAATTGTATATAGAGAACTTTAGTTTCATTTTCTGACATGATGTAGAAAGAAGCATCAATTAATTTCGCGTCAATTGATCCATCAACAAATAATGACGTCAAATCACTTCCCAGCACAACAAGCTCAGTAGTCATGCTCCATGTCTTCGACATCAACCAAAAATAGTCCCAATGTAAAAATATAAAACAAAAAACGTTATATATATATATATATATATACACACACATATTTATGCAGTACATAATTTTAAATGTTGTATACAAAAGAATTTGTCAATAATGTAAACTTACAGTTGATATTGTTTGTAGTACTCCTTGATTTTTTCTTTTGTCTATTGGTCCAGTAGCTTGTATGCCCTTGTACTCGAAGGGCATTTACTTTTTGTCTCTCCTTTTGTTATCTTCTTAGTTGTCTTCTTTTTAGGTTTCTTCTCTGGTCCTTCAATGATAGCCTTCAAATTGGATTTCAAACAAGTCTTGGGAGGTAATTCACCTTTTGTTTCTTTAACTTTTGCGACTTAAACATGTGTTGCTTCAATTTTTGTCTTCAAAGGTTATTCACCCTTAGGGTTCTCTTCCTCATTCTCTTTTTCATTGACAAGGTCCAAAGTTTCTTCTTGTGATTGCATGACCGATGGACTCTCACTGTCACCCACTGCAAACTTGTATTTAATCTTCATTTGTTTTTTTTTTTTGGTGTGAAACTTACAGTTGATATTGTTTGTAGTACTCCTTGATTTTTTCTTTTGTCTATTGGTCAAGCAGCTTGTATGCCCTTGTACTCAAAGGGCATTTACTTTTTGTCTCTCCTTTTGTTATCTTCTTAGTTGTCTTCTTTTTAGGTTTCTTCTCTGGTCCTTCAATGATAGCCTTCAAATTGGATTTCAAACAAGTCTTGGGAGGTAATTCACCTTTTGTTTCTTTAACTTTTGCGACTTAAACATGTGTTGCTTCAATTTTTGTCTTCAAAGGTTATTCACCCTTAGGGTTCTCTTCCTCATTCTCTTTTTCATTGACAAGGTCCAAAGTTTCTTCTTGTGATTGCATGACCGATGGACTCTCACTGTCACCCACTGCAAACTTGTATTTAATCTTCATTTGTTTTTTTTTTTGGTGTGACCATAGTCGATTCCTAGATCAAGATTCTGTTTGCGATCATCCCTGGCACATACATTCCAGACCAATGTTCTCGTCTGTTCCTTCCCCTAAGTGACATATTGTTTTCCTTCATTGACATTCTTTTGAACATCCTCCGCTATTGGTATAATTGGTTCCGTTGTTGGTGTTTTTTCAACTTCCATTTCAGCCATATTGACATTGATTCCATTATCGGTGTCTTCTTCTGAACTTGTATTTTAGCCGCATATGGTACTGGTGACGGTTCTTTCTTATCTTTCAAGGTGTTTGGAAGTCCTTGTGCAGAAACATTCAAATCTGGAATTTGTGAGGGTTCCATTTCAACTGCATTTGATTGAGCTTCTTTTAACTCCTTTTTCAAGCTCCCAATATGTTTCAGATAGTCATTGATCTTCAGAGTATTTGCATTGGTCTTTGTCTGCATCTTTAACATTTCGGCGTTATGTGCATTCGTAGTCTTCTGATGAATCTCTACTTTCTGGAGAAGTTTTTCAACTTAACTGTTTAGCATTTTGTTCGTTTGGCCGAGTACTAAGCATTCTCTGTTTGATGCATCCATTACATGTGCCATCATTTTCTTGAAGGTTATATACATTTTCTCAACAATGCTTCTAGCTCTTTTGAACTCATTGAATAACTCTTCACTCAGAACTGTATCCATGCCAATGGTGTGTTTTTGGATTGTGGCATCAAGCTTGATCATTTCCTCACCAAATAGTTTGTCGAATTATGTTTGGGCTTCATTGATGCGGATATTCTCTGGTTCATCAGTTTGCCCTGTGTTTTTGTTCACATTCTGATCATTTCCTTCGTCGTTGTTAATGACATTATGATCAAGCCCAATTATGTTTTCCATGTTTTGTCCTCCTTCATTTTCATAATGAACCTTACCAATTTTGGCATCAATTGTCTTGCATTTCTTTGCTATCTTTTATGCCTTTTTTCCTGTGAAGATTGTTCTTCTAGTTAAGCAGACGGAACTTCAGAATCAGCATGCACACAATAACATTACATATTTTGTTAATTTTCACAAAATGTCCAACTTTTTTTCTGGAAATTGATGAGCACATTGTTTATGAAATATACACACTATTTATGAAATTAACCAACACTGTTTATGAAATATACACATTAGTTATGAAATTAACTAACACTAACATCTCCTATCTTTCAATTTGAAGGAGTCTATCCCACTGCTTAAGTATGACAAATGTTTGACACTAATATATTGGATGTATAGTCTTGCCCGGCCTATAGACACTCTATCTATGAAATTAACAAATGCTGTTTATGAAATGGACACTCTATTTATGGAACTTCAACATAATTACTCAAACTATTTATGCAAAGACAGTATAAGCCATAGTTTTTTTTATGGAAGAGTACAAAAGACACATTTAATGAACCATTTTTTTGTAGATTCAGTTAATTGTTTATAGATGTTATTGGTCATATATGATAGTTTTTTGTTTGGAGGTTGTTTTGTACCTTATGTGGTATATCTTCTCCGTTTAATTCATCCCCTTGAGTATCAGGTTGCTTTCTTTTATTCGCCTTCTTTTTTTTGTCATTGTTTCTTTGTAGGTTCTTCATGTGGCTGTTTAGAAGGAATGGCATCCTTAATCTGCAAATAGTCACATTAGATAGGTGTCATTTTACATGATAAGTCATTATTTTTGTGTTGGAAGACACCATTTCAAAGCAAAAATATATTGATTATTGATGATTACCTTGATTTTTTTCCTTTAGGATTTCCTTGATTGCTTTATGGATCATGCTTGTGTCCCATCTTGTGATTAAGGGTGGATTTTTTTGCCAAATTACCATACCAACTGTACCATACCAAAGTTGTGCCAAAAATTTGTACCATCGGTAATGGTACGGTATTTGTATCGTACCGTACATTTTAGGTATGGTAATGGTATTCAAAACCATTACCAGTGGTATACCGTATTGTACCACTACTATTAATATTATATCATTTATTCATTCATTTATATATATAATTAGGTATTATTATCATTATATATACACTTTATATTTTTTTTCCTAGTCATTTATCCAATCATATCACCCTCTAACCTCTACTTTCCCAATAAAAAAACCTAAGCCTTCATGCCCTGCGACTCTTCATCTTTTCACTCATCTAGCCACCGATTTCATCTCTGTTGCTCCAGTTCCGGCGACTTTCTCTCTCCAGAGTCCATCTCATCTTCTCCTTCATCAAATTGTGATCTCTTTCTCTCTGGCTTTGTCTATCAAGTTAAATTTTGTACAATTTTAAAGAATGTAAAGATGGAATTTAGAAATCTTTGTACTATTTTTTAGGGATATTGGGTTCTTTCAGCAATTCATTCATTTATTTACTTCTTGTTTCTTAAATGAATCTCTATAAAATTCTCATAATTAAATAAAAAAATTTAGATACCCAAAGGGAGCGGCCAAAACACATTTGGGCCTTGAATTGGGTTGGAAAAAAAAAAATCAAATTTTGGCCCAAATCAAAGTGGTAATTACCATCACCATACCATGCCAACCAAACTATTTGGCATGCTGAAATTCGGCATACCGAAAGTTAGGCACGATAATGGTAATAGATTTTGTCATACCAAAAGTTTGGTATAGTAATTGGTACATGGGTTTTGGTATGGTAATCGTACCAATACCACCTCCACTTGTGATGGCCAGAATCATGTTTTCTCGTCCTTCTATTGTCTCAACTAGATTTGTGTGAAGACATATACAATACTATATGAATTAAGGAAGTGATGTTAGTTTGTGCAAAATTTTGTAAGAAACAATTCATGTTATTTTTATTAACTACTTTTGGTTACTTACCAAAACAAGAATTGTGCATCCACTTATCGTTGGTTCTTCTCCTTCCTCCCTTTTTTTTTATTTGGTTTGTCAAGCATCTTGAACAAATAATCCCTTACTCCTTTGGCCCAATTGTACTTGTTTATCTGCTGCAAGTTCGTACATATTTTTAGGAAACTCCAGGTGATGTAGGTTTCAGAGTTTGTGAATAGTAGTGATTGAACAAGGTGTGCGCATATAAGTGAAGCAATATCTTGTGCGCCCTCAGGTGTTTAGTCTTCATGTGCTATCTTGTATGCCTCTGGAAGAAACTTTTTCTTGACAATCTTAACATATGTGAAGTACTTTTTGATGAGGTTGTCATCGTCGCCAAATTTGGTTGATTTGTCAGTATTCGGTAAATCGATTCCTTCGTTTTTTAATCCGAAGATTTGGACAACATCATCACTAGAAATCCCCTGTGATTTATGACACCCAAATTTGAACTTTTGGTTTTTTGAGTTGTAGCAGTTAATGATTTTGATCAAGTCCATGTCGAGCTTCCTTTTCCTCTCTGACATAATCAAAGTCCCATCCATGTATGTCTTCAGTAGACTCCAAAATTGCGTCTTTGCTAGTTCATCATAGAAGTCTTGACGTCGTTGTAACATAGGGTTGTAAACTTTCATTGCATTTGCAAACCCAATCATGTTGCATCTGTATTGGATGTATTCCTTCTTTTGTTTAGCTTTTTTTTTCTTAGTTTTACCCTTCTTTGCAGGTTTTTTCGTTATTTTCATCTGCAACAATGAAAATTGTTAGGATACTATTTATTGAACGATAACAAAAAAATGCATGTTATTTATGAAACTACACAAAATAGACTCACTTATTTTATGTAATGTACCAAAATAAACCGCATTGGAAAAAAACTACACACCAATGGCAAAAACTAACCAAAATAATGATATAACTCACAATATTTATGAAATATGTCATGTGACAACCTGTCCCTAACTTTACGATTTTATTAGTTTCAAATGAGTGAATTGATGAAAATGCCCTTAGAGGTAAGGATTTTGACTTCCACTGACCATCGTTTAGAGAGCCGCATGACTTATTCTTTTAGCGTATTTGTGTAGTACTCGACGATATGAATGCGTGGGAACAAGCGGAATTGAATTTGGAGTTACGATGGAAAATTTACGGACTTATGATTGTAAATGGTGATTTGGTAATTTCATGTTTAGAGATATTTTGTGGCTTGTTTTGTGAGCCACGTGGGGCTCACACCCCATGCTTCTCCCTCACTTCCGTGTCTCCTATCTTCCTGGCCCTTCTCTCATTTATCACTCTTTCTCTCTATCTTTCATTTTCACTTTCTCTCACTTAAACTCTCTCTTCTTCCTTTCACTTATTCACTTAAACTCTTTCTTTTTCTCTGCAAATCGAGGGCTTCACCACCACACCACCTACGACTATTGCCACTTCAGTGAGTTCTCAGGCCACCTACAATGTGTCTCATCTCATCTCTTTCACTTATACCTCAAATCTCATTTCTTAAACTTCATCTCTCGTCATTTCCATCCCTGTACATCGATACACAATTGCACTATTTCACCGTCTCCGACGAACTCCAGACCCTCACATGACCAAACTACCATCATCTCACCCTTACGAACTTAACCCCAAGTTTGGGTTACTGGAATTTTGTTTTGGACCTCAAACAAAGCTCCGTTTTAGATTTGAATTTCTGGCGAGTTTCCATGAATCCTGAACAAGGTAAGTGTTACAACCTCTCTCTCTCAAGGTTTAGACGCATTTTGATAGGGTTCAGAAGCTGTTGGAACGAAGGAATGACTTCCCTAGAATTCTGGGAAACTTAAGATCCATGGCCATCTGGTCACTTTCAGACCAATCTCTCGACCAACACCAACCACGACTGGGCTTCCAATAGGTATAGACCGATTCCCTACATTTCTAGCTTCAAATTGGTTTTTGTATCGTCAATTTTGGTGGTGAATTGAGCTAGATATTAGCTCTGGAAGTTGGCCCATAAATGAAGGTCCCTCCTTAGGTTTCTTGATGTGCCGAATCCGAATCTGCAGTCCATTTTCCGAAATTCGACAGTTTTAAAATAGTTTCTTTATTAGCCATACTCTATACAAAAATGTGTTTATACGTTAGTACATTATATATTTACGTAAATGGTTTTGTTTCTAGGTGAAACGCATCGCAAGGATTTTCGATGCCCTCGAGGCGGGTTCGACCCGACAACATGATTTATGAGTGGGTATTTTCTTTGATATATACATATATTTTTTTAGTTTCCATATATACATCTAATAATGAATTTTTTATATGATTGCCGTAATTAAATTAACATTTATAGGAAATGACGTAATGATGAGAATTAGGAAATCATTATAAATCTTATGGGATGCCATAATTAAATTTACGGCTATGAATAATATTATGTTGACTAGAATTATTGAATCACTGTGGTATGACTGTATTTATGTTATCTACTCATCGTTTACTGCACTAGTGTTAGTACTCACCCATGCCAGGGCCAGTCTTTCACGTGTATGTTCACATCGCACCATACGCTCACTTTGGATCCATTGTAGGTGCCAGTCCTATCCTAGATTACTATAGGCAATTAGGACTCGTATGTGATGCGCATAGCGCCAGTCTTCACATGATTGTAGTATTATAGCGTATATCGTTGTTACACCCTGTCTTGTTCATCTTAGAATATCTTTACATGAACTCGTGTGTCAACATGTGTTGGTGAGCACTCGATATGATATGGTTATTTATGCGAGAATATGTGGTTACAGACATCATGTGTTTATTTACGAAAGTTTGTGACGTATTGCATTCTTGAGATACTGCTGACTTTGGTAAGTATTTTCATACTATACGTAGTATGTATATTTTGGAAACTATAATTGTTTTATGGCAATGGGTTATTATATTTTCAAAAGGTTTTTACAAAGCTTTATTTTCAGGCCCACTCCTTTGATTTTTTCGCCCTTCCAGGTTTTAGTGACAATGTTCGTGTCGACAAGGATTTCTGGAAAACACTGATATCGGAGACTACTCCCAATGGTATAAGTCTTATTCTAATTTTACTGTACTTTACTTATGCTCTGACATCACGTGTGAAATGGGTTCATTCCCCTCATGTGCGCACTCTTATATTTAAGCACTTTTAGGTTTAAATTTATTCACAATTTCCACATCAGTACACTTTATGGCTTAAATTCATTCCCGCTCATGTGTCAGCCAGCATCGCTCGATTCAGAGTCCAAGTGGACATTCCGGGTTGGGGTGTGTCTGTTTGGTATCAAAGCATAAGTTTGGGCAGTATTGCGTTCATCACACGTGTGATGTAAGCATTCTCGGTTCTTGAGCCTAATTTTTGAATTTTGCCACCTCGTGGATCACGAAAATGTATTAGCTTTTTCTAAGTTATGGATTACATAGACGACTTATCGACCTTCTAGAAGAGCATTGTGGCGACTGCCTCAATATTTTAAGAAAGAACCTCCCAGCCAAGGAAAATTCCGATTTAGATTGAGTTGATGGTCTTGATCACTGTTCTAAAAATCCCCGCCTAGTGCCGCCTAGGCCCCGCCTAGGCGCTAGGCCCCAGCCCACTGCCCCGATTAATGCCTAGGCCCCAACCCAACCCCAAGACCACCTAGGCACCCGCCTAGCCCGCCTAGACCCGCCTAGGTTGCAACTCACTTAGACAAAAAATACATAACTTTCATTTTGCATTTTGTTTTTTTCCAATAAATTGTAAGAGACTTGTTGCATACTTGAATGAACAAACATTATATCCTTATTTCACATGTTTTCATTATGTTCCAATACTTCATGATATATATGCATTCTATTTTGTAGTTTATGATGAAATTATATATATTTCAAGTAGAAGCAGACACTTATTTACATGAAATATGATAGATTTACTTAAATCCGCCTAGTCCGCCTAGGCGCCTGCCTAGGCCCCGCCTAGCCGCCTAGGCGCTAGGCCCCAGCTCGCCGCCCGATTAGCGCCTAGCGACTTTTAGAACCTTGGTCTTGATGTAGGGCTAATGTATCGGTAGTTATGCACCACTATAGATTTACCCGTCAATCCCACTACTACTATCTAATCATTATTACCAACCCTTTCAAGTTAGTAAATCAGAAATAACTTTGATTCCTTGGCAGTACCCGTTATAATACCACCAATCAGAATCCTTATGAAGTTTACTTTTTGTCAAAATTTTTGGAAATGTCTCGAGTGAAGATGTAGTGCTAAAGTGGTAGCACTCGATGGAAGAACATTTAAGGGACAATCACCTTTGGTCCCTGACTTTACAAATCTTTCAAGTGTATTCAAAATTTCGGATATTCAGGAGGAAGATCGATTTCCATTTAAGTCTATTCTAAAGTAGGTATTAGCAAATCCTTTTTTTCGACCTTAGGACTCTCTAACCAATACTAGCTTCCAAAATTTTCTTTTGGTACTATACTCGTCATTTCGATGAGTATAGGCATGAAAGTACGAGTTATTATACCTACAATTAGCATAAATCCCAAAAGCAATAATCAATTTCCCTAGAACTAATGAAACCACCTCATAGGACCAATTCCTTACCAATCATCCAAACCATGCACCCAAGAAGGCTCTAACCTGCAATCAGCCTACGGTGACGCTACTAATTGACGTATTGTCCAATATCTATGAACTGTCAACCAGTATTCAAGTGATATATTTCTAATACTCGACATGTGCTAGTATCTGGAAGTGATACCTTTGTGCCAGAACGTCGGTTCACAATTTCAAGGTAACGAGCAGTACTAAATCACATAAATGTGTTCATTAGCGACGCGATTGTCAGACTGATTAACAATGACTACCTGAGCCAAAGAAATTAAATCGTGAAAACATAGGAGAAGGCCTTTTAAGAGGACAGTAAACTCACAGTTGTGTTAACTGTTTTACCCATCTAGGTAACCAGAACATTCTCGACCATGCTTCCATGTGGTCACTTTCACCGAAAAACATTAGAATTGAAGCACGAGTTAATTTTCCGCTGTAAAAGCAATTTGAGTATCGAGAAAGCCGTGAAGACCTATTAGTACGTGTCGTAAGGAAAGCAAGTAGTATGGTACGTTTCAAGGACGAATATCTTTGGCGTCATTTCCCAAAATTTTACTTGGGATATCAACAAATTGTGAAGTGAAGTACACCATCGATCCACTTTCTTGTACTACACAAATTCTCCTTGCATCATATCGAACGACTCTTTCAACTTTGAGAAAACTTAGTTACAAAAGCTTATCGATTATGAAGTTATCCAATCAAACACTTTATCTAGGGAACCTTAAACCTATCCGCAAAGGCGAAAGATTGAACCTTTAGGATCGTACCTAGAATTTAGCAACTCAATCGGGTGACGATTAAAACCGTTAACCCATGCTTTGAATAGATGGTCTACTCGACCAACCTTTTGAGCCCGAGTTTTCTTTCATAGCCTGATGAATTCGTTGTAGTCATACAGACAACTTTCCTACCTACTTCAGCAACGAGATCGAATTTTCTAAACACCAACAATCAACTTTATACCAAATTTCTCGAATATTAGCTTTGTTTAGATTGGTACTTTTCTTGGAAGATGTGATCTCAACAGATAATATTCTTTTCAGTTTCTCAAAAGGTTGTAGCTAAAGAAAGTGTGACATTCCCACAAATTTTCGTGAATTATGAGTTATCCTTGGTCTTGTCAATTTTATCGGCAGTTCGTTAGCGACTTTTCAACTGTAGTGTTTTTCTATCCAAGTTGGCTGAGGAAAAATTAGTTTAGTTGATATGTGTAATATGAATAAAGTTGTGACAACTGAGGTGTTGTCTTGTTTCGACCATTGTTCATACGCTTTTCGATAACATCGATTATTTTGAAATCTACTGTGATGTTCCACTGAATGCTTTGGCTGTGTACCGATGTAGCATGACGGGGTATCACTTATGTTTCCTAACGATTGGAATCGTACGAAATGAACCATCTTATTCATGACTTAGAGTCTTTACTTGAAAACCGGATGACTCTTCTTTATGAAGAAACGTGTTCAAAATATTTATCAACCTTAGATCTCTCAAATACATCTTCATTTAACAAGAATTAGAGTTCTGACAATGGCGATAGAGGAACCAAATCAACAACCAAATCAACTCCTATGATTACACTATCGTGTATCACCCCATTTGTACAAACGTAGTTACGGTTTACCGCAGCAAATGACATATTTACCCTTGAACACTTTCAGCCTGTCCTACCTCATTTCAATTGGAATTAATGAGTATTGATATGACGTTACCTACAAACCATCAAGAAATCGTTTGAGTGATTATAATCACTTCTTGTATCTAAATAGAGATAGGGAAATATCACCATAAACTCTCAATATGAGGTACCTTGTACATGTGGAGATTATGATGATGTTTCGGTGATTATCGACCGACTTGACAAGTCAACTCACTTTTTTCGTTGGTCCAGATGGGCTACATTTTAGACCACTTGGTAAAAATTCCTTACTCTTGAATTTATCAGATTTTCTGGTGTTTTGTTCAGCGTCTATTATGAATATGATTTCATAATCACCTCTTTTTGCTGGAAGACATTCCAGTTAACCTTAGGTACGTGTCTACCCTGCTGCACTTCGTATTATGTTTTGGGGCAGACATATCGTTTAAAAGATTCGCTCAGACGTTGAAATTTTAGTGGTGAACATTAATTCCTTGATCACCTAACAAATACTCTGTTGAACGAATCTTTACCATTAGTGATTGAATATTCAAGAAGCTATCGTTGTAGCGAGATGTAATACGTTTAATCCAATTACCTTGTGTTTTAAATTTGATGGACTTATTTTGACTCTCAAATTCTTCAGTGTTCCTTTAGCCTTCTCGACATAATTCTTGCTAAATATGAGAGAAATTCATTATCAATCTACTCGCCAAGGTGTTGTGAACTACATTGTTCGGCTACATGGTGTGCATGCTGCTATAGTATCCCACTATGATGTGCGTTTTACTTCCAAGTCTTTGGCAGTCTTCTTGAAGGCCATGTGTATTAAGTTTATGCCAGTACCACATTTCAACCCCAGACTAATGGTTAGTCTGAACAAACTACTCAGACCTTAGTGGATGTGTTGCATTTTGTCCGTTCTACAATTAGCATGGTTGTAACATACATTTATCTTTATTTTAGTTACATGTAATTACGGTTACAATTTTGGTTTTGGGTATGACACTGTTGGGACGTAGTATGGAGATTTTATGCATAGTACATGATTGACAGAGGAGTATTATGAACAAGTATTTGAATAATCGAGATTACAATTTAGGAAATTGTGTGCTATTTGCATTGTCACCTGAGAGGGTAGTACGTGAGCACGGTCGAGTCACTAATAAGAGGATTTATAAGTATTTCCCAATGAGGGGCAAGATGGTAATATTGAATTCTCAGGAATTTGTTGCTTACTTATCGAGACAACAGTGAGTTGTCGATATCGCAGGCTGTAAACCGTAACATCAAAACTTATTTGTTGAGTTCGTTAAGCAAGTGGACAAGTAGGTCATTTTACGTTAGCATTTGTATTTGTTTATTTAATTAGTTATTTATTGTTTGGGCTTGACCCAAAGATACTACACACTTATCTTAGAAGTACGTGATGCAACGAGTGTGTAGGTGAAAAATATTTTATGTTCAATTTTAATTTCAGTACAATTATTTTAACTTTATGTTATTATATATGTGTATTTTGACGTGATGTTATTATACATATATAAATATTTTTGACTTTATGTTTTTATAAAAAGTATTATATTATAGTATTGTACTGGAGGAGAAGGACAATATGAGTTTGGAGGCATGAAAGAGGAATCATTGCAATCCGATTGTGACAGAATGACATTTTCTTTTATGCAACCGCTCTAGCTTGATTTCTTCTTTATATATTTTCACTATTTTATGTTTAGCGATTTGTTTCAAATTTCGAGGTCGAAATTTTTTTAAGGTGGGTAGATTGTGATAACTCGTCCCTAACTTTACGATTTTATTAATTTCAAATGAGTGAATTGATGAAAATGCCCCTAGAGGCAAGGATTTTGACTTTCATTGAATCGTTTAGAGAGATGCATGACTTATTGTTTTGGCGTATTTGTGTAGTACTCGACGATATGAATGCATGGGCACAAGTGAAATCAAATTTGGAGTTACGATTGAGATTTTACGGGTTTACGATCGTGAAGGGTGATATGGTAATTTCATTTTTAGAGATATTTTATGGCTTGTTTTGTGAGCCACGTGGGGCCCGCACCCCATACTTCTCCCTCACTTCCGTGTCTCCCATTTTCCCGGCTCTTCTCTCATTTGTCAATCTCTCTCTATCTTTCATTTTCACTCTCTCTCACTTAAATTCTCACTTCTTCCTTTCACTTAAACTCTTTCTTTTTCTTTGCAAATTGAGGGCTTCACCACCACGCCACTTACGGCTATCGCCACTCCGGCGAGTTCTCAGGTCACCTACAATGTGTCTTATCTCATCTCTCTCACTTATATCTCAAATCTCCTATCTTAAACTTCATTTCTCATCCTTTCCCTCCCTGTACATCGATACACAACTGCACTATCTAGCCATCTCTGGCGAACTCTAGACCCTCACATCACCAAACTACCATCATCTTACCCCTACAAACTTAAACCTAAGTTTGGGTTACTAGAATCGTGTTTTGGAGCTCAAACAAAGCTATGTTTTAGATTTGAATTTCCAGCGAGTTTCAATGAATCCCAACCAAGGTAAATGTTAGGACCTCTATCTCCCTTACCTTTTTCATTTGTCAGTGAACGATCTTAAGGTTTGGACACATTTTGATAGGGTTTACAAGCTGTTAGGACGAAGGAATGACTTACCCAGAATTCTGGGAAACTCAAGATGTGTGGCCATCTAGCCACTTTCATACCAATCTCCCAGCCAATATCGACCACGACTGGGCTTCCAATAGGTATAAACCGATTCCCTACATTTCTATCTTCAAAATGGTTTCTGTATCATTGATTTTGGTGGTGACTTGAGCTAGATATTAGCTCTAAAAGTTGGCCCAGAAATCAGGGCGAATCTGTGCTTTGCGAAGACAGCGAGTACGTTTGTACTCGCAAATGCGTGGGTGGGCATGGGTGCTTGTTGACGCGTCTGGGTGGTCGGCGCGTGCGGCGTGTGGTTGCCTGTGCAGCCACATGTGGCGGCGCGTGGAGGAACCAGAGGTCCCTCCTTAGGTTTCTCGACGTGCAGTATCTGAATCCGCCGTCCATTTTTCGAAATTCGACAATTTTAAAATAGTTTCTTTATTAGCCTTACTTTGTACAAAAACACGTTTATACGTTAGTATGTTATATATTTATGTAAATGGTTTCATTTCTAGGTGAAACGCATCGCAAGGATCTTCAATGCCCACGAGGTAGGTTCGACCCAACAACATAATTTGTGAGTGGGTCTTTTCTTTGATATATACATATATTTGTTTAGTTTCCATATATACATCTAATTAAATTAACATTTATAGAAAATGACGTAATGATGAGAATTAGGAAATCATTATAAATCTTATGGGATGCCATAATTAAATTTACGATTATGAATAATATTATGTTGACTAGAATTATCGAATCACTGTGGCACAAGGTTCTAAAAATCGCTAGGCGCTAGTCGGGCGGCTGGCTGGGGCCTAGCGCCTAGGCGGCTAGGCGGGGCCTAGGCGGACTAGGCGGATTTAAGTAAATCTATCATATTTCAAGTAAATAAGTAGCTGCTTCTACTTGAAATATATATAATTTCATCATAAACTACAAAATAGAATGCATATATATCATGAAGTATTGAAATATAATGAAAACATGTGAAATAAGGATATAATGTTTGTTCATTCAAGTATGCAACAAGTCTCTTACAATTTATTGGAAAAAAACAAAATGCAAAATGAAAGTTATGTATTTTCTGTCTAAATGAGTTGCAACCTAGGCGGGTCTAGGCGGGCTAGGCGGGTGCCTAGGTGGTCTAGGCGGTGGGCTGGGGCCTAGGCATTAATCGGGGCGGTGGGCTGGGGCCTAGCGCCTAGGCGGGGCCTAGGCGGCGCTAGGCGGAGATTTTTAGAACAGTGCTGTGGCATGACTATATTTATGTTATCTACTCATCGTTTGTTGCACTGGTGTTAGTACTCACCCAGGCCAAGGCCAGTCTTTCACGTGTATGTTCACATCGCATCGTACACTCACTTTGGATCCATTGTAGGTGCCAGTCCTATCCTAGATTGCTATAGGCAATTAAGACTCGTATGTGATGCGCATAGCGCCAGTCTTCACGTGATTGTAGTACTATAGCGTATATCATTGTTACACCCAGTCTTGTTCATGTCAGAATATCTCTACAATAACTCGTGTGTCAGCATGTGTTGGTGAGCACTCGATATGATATGGTTATTTATGCGAGAATATGTGGTTATAGACATCATGTGTTTATTTACGAAAGTTTGTGACGTATTGCATTCTTGAGATACTGCTGACTCTGGTAAGTATTTTCATTTTATACGTAGTACGTATATTTTGGAAACTAAAGTTGTTTTATGGCAATGGGTTATTATATTTTCAAGAGGTTTTTACAAAGTTTTATTTTCAGGCCCACTCACCTTTGTTTTTGTCACCCTTCTAGGTTTTAGTGACAATGTTCGTGTCGACAAGGATTTTTGGAAAACGCTGATATCGGAGACTACTCCCAATGGTATAAGTCTTATTCTAATTTTACTGTACTTTACTTATGCTCTGACATCACGTGTGAAATGGGTTCATTCCCATCATGTGCGCACTCTTATATTTAGGCACTTTTAGGTTTAAATTTATTCACAATTTCCACATCACTACACTTTATGGCTTCGTCACCCTCTTGGTGTCAGCTAACACTGCTCGATTCGGAGTCCAGGTGGACATTCCGGGTCGGGGTGTGTCATGTCAAACTTTTTATGAAATGTCCCACACTATTTATGGATATAGAACAATATAACCCACAATGTTTATGAATTTTCCCACACTATTTATAAGGAAATGGAGCGAAACAAAACCAAATCAAACCTACATTGTTTATGAAAGGGATAAAACAAAACCAAAACAATCCTCAATATTTATGAGATATAACTATTAAGAGTTGTTTATGGATCTAGAACAATATAACTACACTGTTTATGAAATATCCCACACTATTTATATGGAAAGGGATCAAAACCAAATCAAACCAACCCACATTGTTTATGAAATGGATTAAAACAAAATCAAATCAAACGAACCCACATTGTTTATAAAAAGGATCAAAACAAAACCAAATCAATCCACATTATTTATGAAGGGGAGCAAATTGAATATTAGTCCAAAATAGCCGCCAATATTTATGAGATATAAAAACTAATAACTGTTTATGGATCTATAACAATATAACCCCATTGTTTATATGGAAAATGATCAAAATCGAAATTTTTTTCAGGAATGTAAGCATGATAACCTAACTATTTTGTGAAATTGATGAAAAATAACCTCCAAATTGATCTAAATCAATATAACCCAAACTAACTGTGAATTTGAGGCCAAAATAACAAACAATATTGCTTGAACTATCCTAAAGTTAAACATGAAATTGAAGAATAGTAGTAAACACACAAAATTTCATTTTCGGAAAAAAATTGATTAGATATCAAAATGCAGTAAAAATAAAACTTTTTTTTTTTTTGGGTAGTGTTTTCTAAGTAAAAATTTATAGATTATATGGAATCAAGAACATGCAAACAAGGATTTCAGTTTAGTACCTTTTGTTTGGAGGCAATTTGTTGCTCGTCGGGAACCTATTGCTCGTTAGGAACTTGTTGTTCGTCATGAACTTATTGCTCCTCAGGAACTTATTGTTTGTTGGGAATTCGTTGTTCAGTCAGAATTTGTTGTTCTTCTGCCATTGTTGTGTAGATTTTGGTTTGAAATTTGGAATTTGAAGTTGGAATTGGGTTTTGCGGAACCTGTTGCTCGTTGGAATTGGGTTTGAAATTTGGAATTTGAAGTTGGAATTAGTAATTGTTATGCAAGTTGGACTTTTATTTGAGCCCGCGTTTTCTGTTTTTTAAGGACTTGATTTATGTCCTTATAATTAAAACTTAAGCCTTTTTTATTAAATAATAGTTTATGGTGGTTTTTGGTTAAATTAAAGTTAGCCCAAACCCTTTTTATTAACGCATAAACAACTACATTCTAAAAAGAAAGGATCCTACAAAAAATTAAAAAAAAATATATCAAGAAGAAAAGGAGAGCGTGTATGTACACGTGCCTTTTATTTTTATTAAAATTACATATATATTGTGTGTTAAGTTACCAATTGTAGAAATAGATAGATTTGTATCTCAAAACAAAAAACCATACAAACCATCCTATTTGATGCTAACGCGGCAAAAGCAAATCCTTATTCAACGAATAATGCTTGTGTTCTTTTCATGGGAACTTCTTGTTCCGCTACTTACAATCTATAAACTTTTATCGAACCAACATCGTAATTAAAACTAATTTTAAGCTCATTTAGGGTTTTGTGAGGGAAAAAGAGAGAAACACAATTCTCTCTCTCTCTCTCTCTCTCTCGAAGAGGTAGGTGTTTGGACCTAAAATAAACATCGGGCCTATCCAAGGCCCAACTTCTTATTCTCACTTGAAACACAGATAGGTATTTTATTTGACATATGTGAACAGTGCGCTAGACCAGAGAATTCAAAAGTACTCTACATGTGGCATTATGGGCGACAAACACTCTTTCACACTGTACGATTAACCTAGTTTTTTTTTTACAGAGATAAAGGTACTTTCTGGTGGCATTTTGGTAGATTTGAGGAGATAAAAGTTCAAGTTTCAATGTAAATTCTTATGTTGTGTCAGTAGTCACATCAAACTGAGAGCAAAGATAATTATTTTGAGAGTAAAAAGCTTTCGTTGGAAGAAAAGTCTGTTCTATATCAGGTAGCAGAAAGGCAGAAGAAAAAAAAACTCGCAACTTTTTCAATTTCCTTTGTAATTTAGCATCTTTGCACTTGTATTTATGTTTTAAGCTATGCTACATTGCTTGTAGTATTGATTTCCTTTAAGAAAGGTTCATTCCAAAACACAACAACCTGCAAAAACTTGCCTAATTGGCAAGAAAATTTGCTCGAATAGGTCTAAACTTACCAGATTTCTTGTATTTCACATTTCTTTCAAGTTATTACTTTGTTGTTGGATATTTCATAAGTAGTTAACTTCATTTCCTTTATGTTCTTTCATTTTTATACAGTCTGTTATATATATCTATGATTATATTTATATGAGAATTGCAAATTGAGTTGAACTGATATCCAATCAATTTGTAGTTATCACTCGGCATACATAAAGAAATTTTTCGCGTCAGGAATTTCCGTTGGGGATGTTTCCTGGCCGACGAGCACACAGCTCCCCGGGAGGTTGGCGCCGGTTGAGGGCTGCTGTCGGGCTTCTGCTTTAATATCGGGTTTTGTCGGGCAAGTCTCGTCGGGCAAGTCTTTATCGGGCAAGGCTGAAAGAGAAGGACAGAGTTAATTTGAAAGGTGCCTTTGTGGGGCCTTAGTTGTAGGCCTTGAGGCTCACAATCAAGATTAACTTTGAGGTACTCAGGCGTGCCACTGCCATCTTCAGTATGGCAGATGTAAAATGGATGTCGGGTTTTAGTTGTAAATATGTATATACCCGAGAAACCGTGTTAGATATAACATGTGCCTTTGTGGGGCCTTAGGTATAGGCATTGAGGCTTCCTATCAATCTAAACCAGTGCTCGAACACATCATATTTGGTCTCGTGATTGCAGGAGTCTTATAACTATTATACTTCTGATTACCCGAGTCCGAGAGGTAGAATGAACCCAAATAGGTGCCTTTGTGGGGCCTTAGGTGTAGGCCTTGAGGCTTCCCATTAGAGTTCGTTCTTATACTCAAACATTCTAGACCGCAGAACGAAATGAATCCAAATAGGTGCCTTCGTGGGGCCTTAGGTGTAGGCCTTGAGGCTTCCTATCAGAATCCATTCCATGCTTAAGCGTTCTATGATAATCATAATATAATAGAAACAAAACTAAGAGGTAGGTCGATTACTTGCGCCACAAGTAACTTTGGACTTCTCGTTTATCAAGGACTGTCGTGGATGGGTTAAGTCCACATAAAGTTCTTTTTTATGCCTTGAGGCCAAGGACTTTTAACTGATCAGATTTACACGCCCGAGGGCTTAGGACTTGGATCTAGTTTGAACAGTGAAGATATATTCAAATCGGATCCAAGTACTGAGAAAGCCTTTTAATAGTCATCTTGCTAAAAATAACTTGCATATAACTGGAAGTATACAACATATTGCTAGGCTTTAAAGAATGAAAAGACAAAAACACAGCAAAGGAGGTCGGGCAAGGTTAAACCTTATCAGTTAAGGCTGATCGTCTTGCAGGTTCCTATCTTTGTAGTTTTGTCAAAGGTATGAAAGCTTAGAGAAAGAGAGGGAGGTAGAGAGAGAGATACAAAAAGGTGAATCGATACTACAACAAGGTTAAACACGGTAGCAGAGCTATTACAAAGGTTTGAAGGAAAGGTTATCCCGCGAGGGATAAAGGCTTGTCCCGAGAGGGATGAAGGCTTGTCCCGAGAGGGATGAAGGCTTGGGCTGACTACAGCTTCGTTTTGAAGGCAAATCTGGCTTTGAGCAGAGTTTGTGCTTGCATTTGTTTGTTTGATTGAGTGTCCTTATTCCTAGTTTCTCTTTCTTCTTATATAGACAACTCGGTTTGGCCTCCTGTAGCAGCAGCCTTGCCCGAATGCGGTTTGAGGGTGATGACTCATCAGCTTTTTTACATGTAATGCCACCATAAAGTACTTTATGGGCTGTGTAGCTGGTCAGTCTATAGAACTTGGCCCTTGGGTAGGTAAGCAAGTGGTCTTCATGAACTATATCAAGTCAGAAAAGGCCCTTTTCTGCTTTTCTAGGTTTCGGCCGGGCCTTGATCAACTATTCTTTCAGGCCTCCTGTTGGGCCAGCTCCTTTCTTGAGCCCAAAGTCAAGTTTTAATCCAAACAGTGCCCCCTTCAATTAATGTTAAGGTTGGAATCCCAAGCGCCATCATTGATTGAATATCCGCATGCATGCATATCAATCTTTTGGAGCTTGTGCTTTCTGTGCCCCTTGCTCTTCTCACGACCTTTGAACTGTCCTCTGGGCCCTTATAAATTCTGGCTCGGGACTTCTTCTGTCAAACCATCAAATCCCCTTCGGCTTTCACTTTCATCCTCCTTGAGCGTTCTTGTCTCCTTTTGAAAACTGAGAAATGGGTTCATCAGGTTTTGAGTGGAGTTTCCTAAAACTCCCTTTTCGTGAGAAAAAGGGGTTTCACTAAATGACTGCTATCTCCAACACCCTTGGTCGACCATCCCACTATCTCCAACACCCCTGGTCAGGCGGTTTCCTCTCGACGGTTTGTCTTCCCGCATGTTGCGGTGATAAATCAGGCTTCACCATCACATATGGTGACGGTCCTGTCGGAGGATCCTCTACCAGGCTCATGTTGGCCGCACAACCCGATCACCCGATTAGGTTCCATTCATGAAGATATCGGGAAACCAGCTGAAGACATCACCATACTCAGAGAGAATCAAATGTAATACGTCGGAATTGAATCTTTTGTTAATTTCACCAATTTGTTGACATGAAATAAATATTATTTCAGCAATTTCTGTCTTTCTGTCTTCTTTGAATGGTTGATGAACAAACACTGCATATGAAACTCCCGAAGCCTGCTTTACTTTGCCCCCTCTTCAATGTAACAATCCCTAACATCCCATAATGTAGGACAATATTTTTTTTAAGAATTTAACATTAATGAGATGTCCGCTAGGTAGTATCCTCCTTTATTCAAAACTCGACTAATAATGAAAGGACCTTCCCATGTCGGGCTCCACTTTCCAAAGCCCCGAAGCTGAGCTCCTAGAGGGAGGACTGTTTTCCATACTAAATCTCCCTCTTTGAAAGACTTTATCTTCACTTTCTTGTTATAAGTTCGGGCAACAACTTTCTTTCCTTCTTGAATCTGGTTCAAGGCTTCAATTCGGACTACATCCAAGTCTTCAATTCCTTGACACATGGCTTCGATGTATTCTTCACTATGTAACCCAAATTGGTTTTGAATTCTTACAGAACTAACGTTGATTTCCATGGGGAGCACTGCATCTTGCCCGAAAGTCAAAGCATAAGGAGTTGTCTCTGTTCCTGCCCTCTTGGAAGTTCTGTATGCCCACAACGTATTCCCCAGCCTCTCATGCCACTTTTCTGGACTATTTATCACCATTCTTTTGATAATGTTGACCAGGATCTTGTTGCTAGCCTCTGCCTGACCATTTGATTGAGGATAGTACGGACTGGACTGGATCATCTTTATTTTGTACTTGCTTGCAAACTCCTCAACTTCTTTTGAAATAAAAGATGGCCCACGGTCCGTTACTATAGTTTCGGGCACCCTATATTTGTGCAGAATCTTAGTCTCGATGAAATTCTTGACTACGGCTGAAGTTATGGATTTTACTGCCGATGCTTCCACCCACTTGGTGAAGTAATCTGTTGCTACAATTATGAAAGTATGCCCTTTACTAGAAGCTGGACAGATTTGCCCGATGAAATCCATCGCCTACCCTCTGAACGGCCAAGGCTTGACCATTGGATTCAAAGGTACTGAAGGCACATGTTGGAGAGGTCCGTGCCTCTGACATTCTTCACAACCTCGGGCATAAGACTTGCAATCTTTTTCCATGTCGGGCCATAAATAACCGTACCTTCTAAGCAACCATCTTATCTTTGTCCCTGCCTGATGTGCTCCACAAATTCCTTCATGTACTTCGGCCATCACTCTCATGGATTCTTCTTGGCCTAAGCATTTTAATAATAATCCATCTGGGATTTTTCTTAGCAGGTTCTTCGCCCATAAGACATATTTGGTTGCTTGCTGTCTATTCTTCTTACTTGTAGGTGAAGAGGGATCCTTCAAATGATGAATGATAGGTGACCTCCAATCTTCTATCTCGGTTTCTAGAACCATCATATCCAGACTGAATCCCCTTTCTAAGATAGAAGGAAGGTTTCTTCTTTGGATTTCGACATCTACCCCATATTTCCTCTCCTGCATTGGCACTCCTGAGGCTAGTTGTGCCATCTCGTTGGCCGCTAAGTTAGATCCCCTGGGAATATGATTGACTGATATCTTGGACTCCTAGAAACTCAATAATTGCGTTGCTGCCATGTAATACCCCGCTATAGTGATGTGTCTGCATTTGAACTCACCATTTAGCTGGTTTATTACTAACTCTGAATCACCAAAGATCTCTACCTCTGCTGCCCCCAAATCCATCAGGATTTCCAGACCAATAATCAGGGCTTCATACTCTGCCCGATTATTAGTATTTTCTTGGTAATCTAGAAGAAATGAGTAATAGTGATAAACCCCTTAAGGATTTATAATCACAATCCCAGCCCCTGCAGCCTTCTGAGTGTGAGATCCATCGAAATACAGCTTCCAAGAAGTGATCCAGAGACCCGTTACTCTTCTTATCTCTTGCTGGACCCAATCTTCTTTGCCTGAAACATCTTTTCTTGGTGGGATCCAAACGCTAGTAACCTCCAATCTTCCCGGGATATTGATTACCTCACTTTAAGATTCTTGATGCTCGGTCAGGAAGTCAGCAATTGCCTGGCCTTTGACTGCCCTTTGGGGTACATATTGAAAATTGAACTATGATAACGCCAGAATCCACTTCCCAATCCTTCCTGTTAGCATTGGTTTTGACAACATGTACTTTATCACATCTGTTTTGGCGATGATGTGTACGTGACAGGGCAACATGTAATGCCTTAGCTTGCTGGCAGTAAAATATAGAGCCAAACATAATCTCTCTACTGGAGAATATCTTGTCTCTACCTCGGTCAGAATTCTGCTGAGGTAATATACGGCCTGTTCCTTCCCGCCTTTATTATTTTGGGCTAGCAAACTCCCGATTGACCTTTCCGAAGCAGAAATATACAGCTTCAAGGGCTTTCCCCTTTGAGGTGGCACCAACACTGGTAGAGAAGTCAAATAGGCCTTGATGCTGTCAAATGCCTGTTGGTGTGGCGGTCCCCACTCGAAGTTTTCTTTATCTTTTAATCTTAGTAGAGGAGTCAGCGGCTGGATCTTGCCCGCTAAATTGGCGATGAATCTCCTCAAAAAGTTAATTTTGCCTAGTAGCCTTTGGAGTTGTACTTTATTGGTGGGTGAAGGTGACTCCATTATTGCCCGAGATTTGTTCTTGTCCACTTCCACACCTCTCTGATGCACCAGGAATCCTAAGAAGTTGCCCGCTCTCACCCCAAATGCGCACTTCTTTGGATTCATCTTCAATTTGTTGATCCACATCCTTGTCAATGCTTACTTGAGATCTACTAGATGCTGCTCTTCTGTCTTAGATTTTACCACGATGTCATCAATATATACTTCCATGCTCTGGCCAATTAGATCATGAAAGATGGCATTCATTGCCCTTTGATAGGTTGCGCCAGCATTCTTGAGCCCGAATGGCATGACCAGATACTCATATGCCCTCACGTGACCGGGACACCTAAAAGCTGTTTTATGTATATCTTTTGGAGCCATCTTTATCTGATTATACCTGGCATTTCCATCCATAAAAGATAAAACTTTATGTTTTGCTACTGCATCTATGGATAAATCAGCCATGGGCATGGGATACTCATCTTTTATCGTAGCACTATTAATATTTCTGTAGTCAACACAACATCGTACTGCTTTTGTTACAGCTTTTAAAACGGGTACAATGTTGGCCAGCCACTCCACATATTTGGCTGGTCTGATAAAGCCATCTTTTACCAGCCTTTCACTCTCTTCTTTGACCTTTTCTTCTATCTCATTTGACATCCTTCGTGGCGCTTGCTTAACAGGTTTATATCCCTCCTTGATGGGCATTCTATGTTCCACCAAGGTTGGATCTAACCCTGGCATCTCGGTATAATGCCAAGCAAAACAGTCTTTGAATTCTTGCAAAAGACAAATAATCCTTGCCCGATCATCAACCCCTAATAAACCACTGATCTGTATTGGTCTCGGATCCTCCTCTGTTCCGAGATCAATAACTTCCAGAGGATCATGGACTTCTGGTGGTGGCTTATCCGGTTCTGCACATAAAAATTCGACCAACTCCAGGCTCTCGGACAGGTCGTCTGGCCCGTCTAGATCATATATGCATTCGGCCATTTGAATGGCCCTATCCAATTCTTCTCTGCAAGATTCCTCCTTGCTTCCATGTTGGCTGGTTGAAGCTTCTTCCTGCCATTCCTGCTATTCCTTATCTAAGAGCTCCATTTCTTGCCTTCTTCCCTTCCCATACACCAACAGTCTTTTAATTAGGGATCTGACTGCCATTACCTGATCTTTCTTCTTTTGTTCAGTCATTGATGGTGTAGGGGATTTGGGATGATACAAGGTCTATCCCACTCCTCTTTAGTAAGGAGCATTCCTTGTTCCAAAAGCTTTTGGGCCGTCACCTTGGTAGGGCGGCCGTTCTTATCAGCTCCTGAACATTTCAAGATTCCTACGTTGGGGTTGTAGAAACTTGCTTCCGCAACATTGGCCGTGGGGAGGAATGGCCGTGATTCGGCCTCTACTATCTCCCAAAAACCTGGTCTTTCTGTACCCGCCTCATGATAAACAGCTACTTGTTGATGAAAAGTGGAGGGTATGGCTGAACTTTGGTGGATCCAATCTCTTCCGAATAAGGCCCCATAAGTGGAGGTGCAGTCCACCACAAAGAATGCCAGCATTATCTGTTTGGATCCCAAGTCCACTTCCAAAGGCAATATCCCATGAGTCTTGGTGATAGCGCTTGAGAAGCTAGAGACCGTGAGGTCTGTGGGAATAAAATCCTCCGTGCCTCTCCCCATTTTCCTCATCTGCTTGGCTGGTAACACATTAACAGCTGCTCCTCCATCAATTAGAATTATTTTGAAGGGCACACCTTCCAAGTGAGTTGTAACATATATGGGCTTCAGATGGTTGGCCAATGAGATACTCGGGCGGCTAAACACCATATCGTCTGTATAAATCCTTAGAGGACCACCTTTGGATGCTTCTGAAGATTCAGCCTTGCCCGAGTCTTCTTCTTCAACTACCTCCACATTGACGTGTGCCATCATTGGCTCAGTTGTCAAGTAATCACCCTCCATAGTAGGGGGCTGATCAGGTCTGGCACCAAACGTGGCGAATAATACATATGCCATGTTAATATGGAAATTACTAGGCTCGAGCAAATCTTCCTTCTTGCTCCCAATCTGGTCTATGAATTCATCCAACAAGGCCATCGCATCGGATGGAAGTAGTGGTTCTGGTGTCCCTTCCTGTTGCTGTTGATTCATGCCCGCATACAGTGTTTGTTTTGGAACTTCACCAAAAGGATCCACCAACGACAAAGAAGGTGGTCTCCTCTCAGACGAAATAGTTCCAACGCAAATAAGCTCTGGCTTCCACCCAGGGGTTGGCACCATGATCAGATCTTCTTGAGCTCTCCTCAAGATCCTGTACTTCCCAGGGTGTTGGCTCTGCGGCACGTGATTCCCCTCGCCTTCTGTCTTGCTGTTGGCCTTTTCCACCTCTTTCTTACTTCTCCAACGGAGCTGACTACTACCTATAGATGCTGTTTTCTCCAGCTTTTGATTTTTTGAGGCTTCGGATGTTGCGGGGGTCTTCAGGGAATTCATGTAGGCTTTGTGCTGCCTTTGAACCCTCCTGACCATGGAGGCTCCCATTGATTTGGTAGGCTGTCCGTTCTTTCCGACTACGTACCATTTTCGCTCGAGGTGTGCAGGATTCCCTTTTCTAACAGGATTGGTTATCCCATCAATCCTCTTGATTTCCCTCCCCATCTGGCCATTTGAAGATGATCTGCACCCCTCCGTATTTTGGCCTCCATATCTTCTGCCTCTTCAGAAGCCTCATGGTTTCGAAACACTTCTGACAAAGCTTTGGGTTGGGAATCACCTCCTAGTCATTGAAAAACGCTTCGGGGAGTGTCCTTTTTTGCTGCCTGCTTGATCTTTTCGTGGGCTTCTCTTCTTATGTCTTCTTCCTTCCTCCTGATCAGTTCGTGATCAATGAGGATTCCAGCCGGGGGAATTTCGAGCTCACACTCGCATTGGCACTTACTACACATAACCATCCCTTTGATTATGGCCGCTTTTGGATATTCGGGCGATTTGATCATCCCCTCTGTAGGTCTTTTAGCCAGTCTTTCTTCCTCTGCTTCTCTTGTGATCTTTTCTTTTCCTTTCTCCGCCCATGTCATATTGATCATATTTATAGGGGCTTCTGAGAAGGGAACTGCAAGGTTGGCCATTACCATCTCTTCTGGCTGGCTGGCTCTACGTCTTTTTCCTTCGGGAGGAACCAAGTCTGTATCACTTCTAGAGCCTGTGGAAGCTTTCTCCAATCTTTGCAACATTTACAACAATGTGGTTTGCAAATCTTCTGGCATTTTTGTCATCTATCTTCTGATCAAAAGGGGAGTCCCACTGGGCGTGCCAAAACTATGTTCGCGTCAGGAATTTCCATCGGGGATGTTTCCTGGCCGACGAGCACACAGCTCCCCGGGAGGTTGGCGCCGGTTGAGGGCTGTTGTCGGGCTTCTGCTTTACTATCGGGCTTTGTCGGGCAAGTCTCGTCGGGCAAGTCTTTATCGGGCAAGACTCGTCGGGTAAGGCTCGTCAGGCAAGGCTGAAAGAGAAGGACATAGTTAATTTGAAAGGTGCCTTTGTGGGGCCTTAGTTGTAGGCCTTGAGGCTCACAATCAAGATTAACTTTGAGGTGTTCAGGCGTGCCACTGCCATCTTCAGTATGGCAGATGTAAAATGGATGTCGGGTTTTAGTTGTAAATATGTATATACCCGAGAAACCGTGTTAGATATAACAGGTGCCTTTGTGGGGCCTTAAGTATAGGCCTTGAGGCTTCCTATCAATCTAAACCAGTGCTCGAACACATCATATTTGGTCTTGTGATTGCAGGAGTCTTATAACTATTATACTTCTGATTACCCGAGTCCGAGAGGTAGAATGAACCTAAATAGGTGCCTTTGTGGGGCCTTAGGTGTAGGCCTTGAGGCTTCCCATTAGAGTTCGTTCTTATACTCAAACATTCTAGACCGCAGAACGGAATGAATCCAAATAGGTGCCTTCGTAGGGCCTTAGGTGTAGGCCTTGAGGCTTCCTATCAGAATCCATTCCATGCTTAAGCGTTCTATGATAATCATAATATAATAGAAACAAAACCAAGAGGTAGGTCGATTACTTGCGCCCTAAGTAAGTTCGGACTTCTCGTTTATCAAGGACTGTCGTGGATGGGTTAAGTCCACATAAAGTTCTTTTTTATGCCTTGAGGCCAAGGACTTTTAACTGATCAGATTTACACGCCCGAGGGCTTAGGACTTGGATCTGGTTTGAACACTTAAGATATATTTAAATCGGATCCAAGTACTGAGAAAGCCTTTTAATAGTCATCTTGCTAGAAATCACTTGCATATAACTGGAAGTATACAATATATTGCTTGGCTTTAAAGAATGAAAAGACAAAAACACAGCAAAGGAGGTCGGGCAAGGTTAAACCTTATCAGTTAAGGCTGATCGTCTTGCAGGTTCCTATCTTTGTAGTTTTGTCAAAGGTCTGAAAGCTTAGAGAAAGAGAGAGAGGTAGAGAGAGAGAGATACAAAAAGGTGAATCGATACTACAACAAGGTTAAACACGGTAGCAGAGCTATTACAAAGGTTTGAAGGAAAGGTTATCCCGCGAGGGATAAAGGCTTGTCCCGAGAGGGATGAAGGCTTGTCCCGAGAGGGATGAAGGCTTGGGCTGACTACAGCTTCGTTTTGAAGGCAAATCTGGCTTTGAGCAGAGTTTGTGCTTGCATTTGTTTGTTTGATTGAGTGTCCTTATTCCTAGTTTCTCTATCTTCTTATATAGACAACTCGATTTGGCCTCCTGTAGCAGCAGCCTCGCCCGAATGCGGTTTGAGGGTGATGACTCATCAGCTTTTTTACATGTAATGCCACCATAAAGTACTTTATGGGCTGTGTAGCTGGTCAGTCTATACCACTTGGCCCTTGGGTAGGTAAGCAAGTGGTCTTCATGAACTATATCAAGTCAGAAAAGGCCATTTTCTGCTTTTCTAGGTTTCGGCCGGGCTTTGATCAACTATTCTTTCAGGCCTCCTGTTGGGCCAGCTCCTTTCTTGAGCCCAAAGTCAAGTTTTAATCCAAACAGAAATTATTTGAAGTTCTTTATAAAATAAGGCATAGAAAATAATGGATATTAACCCCATCCATGCAACAATCTTTTGATTAAAAGCTTAGTTTACTAATGGTGCAAGCTTAGATTCCTATAACAACATCGTTCAACGTTTTTGTTGGTATTAACTAACAATGGCACGCCTGATACAACAAATAAATCATTTAAAAGACAAAAAGAAAGAGAAAGACATGGATAGCAGCAGAAAGTTCAGAGTTACTTTGCCATATCCTGTTAAGCGAATCAAAATAGCTAGAAAGGTTGGTGGGGTGGTCCTTAAGGAGAGTCCTAAAGCTAAAGAGAATGCAAGTCACTCTGGCCACTTTGGCAGGGGGTGTCAAATGAAGAATTGCATTCCACCATTCTCGAAGTGATCAAAAGCATAGAGAAGGCCATAGTGGACACAAGAAAGGAGATCAGCAAATTGTGTATTGCCACTTGCGATTTGCATAGGAAGTTGGAGACAATTTTCCAATTTATCCCATCAAGTCAGTAATCCCAAGACTCCCACATGGAGAGTTGAATTAAACCTGGGTAAAGGAGAGCTTGTCATGCCTTTCATCTTCCCATAAGACAAGGGGCAGAAAAAGACATGTTAGAGGTTAGGGGAAGTTATTTTGTTATCTCTAGCCCGAGGCAAAGAATCAATACCTTAGAAGTAAAGTTGCCTACATCAGTGCTAGTCTCTAATTTTGAAGTTGCAAAAGTTGGGCAAAGTGATGCAGAGTTTATTGCTTCCAGCAGCAATAGAGTAGCGAATGAGAAATGTGTTCCCCCACTAGTGATGACTAAACCACCACCTTATAGGCCTCCGTTTATTGCCAATAAGGGAGGAGCGGACTCCAACTCCAACTGAAGCCATACAGAAATGGCTCGGGACGAGCCATATTTCTATCCATTATATTATAAAAATCACTAAATAAATATGTATAAAAATGTGAATAACAGTAGAAGATGAAGGAAATATTGACATGTGAATAACAGTAGAAGATGAAGGAAATATTGACAAACTTTACATTTTACCTTCTCTTCTTGAAATCCTGCACGATGACTTGAATCGTCTATTTTATTGTTCAATTTTAAAAATCATGTCTTCCAAATCAACCAATGGTTTAAACTGTTTAGTCATCGAATGATTATCCAATAAATAAACAATGTTAATCGAAGAGTTAAACGATTTTTAATTTGGTTGATTTTTTGCATAATTAATATTTAAAGTGAACTAAAACATAAACGGTTTCGATCATCCTGTTATGTTAGAAGATGAGAAAACGAGCCAAAAAAAAAAAAATAGAATGAGAAGATCTAATTGAGAAGCGAGACTTGAAGAAAGTTGAGATTCTATCATAAAACCAATTAGTAATATGAGGAGTAGCTCAACCTCTTATAAACACTTACTTGATCTCTGGTCCCTCACCAATGTGGGACTTTGTCCCCATATTCTCACGCGGCGAATTTTCAATCCTAACTCATGGACAACACAAACAGAGTGACGAAGAGCATATGTGACCTTTAGGCTTCACACGTGGTGTGAAATCCCGTCCCCAGAATTTCACTATTAATTACGTATTTCGTTATTAAATTTCGTATTTTGTATTTCATGTTTACATTATTTTTAGTTTATTTTAACTCCGATAATTTACGAATTTAAATCGTATTATTACAAGGTATGAATTTTAGCAATTAATCTTTTAAAATTCGTAGACCTATTGAGGTCACAATTAATGCTTTTGAATAAAGCTTGATCTCAGGAGTGCATAGGCGAAAACCGTTCGGAAGCCGGAGTTTTAACGAATGAGATATAAACGAATAAAGTCAAGGACATTTTTGTCATTTTGACCTTCAATTCCAGAAGGCTCTAGCTTTGCTGGAGCAGGAAGGGCTGTGATGAAGCCACGTGTGTGGCTGTGATGGAAAGAAGAGAAGAGAAATGAGAGAAATGAGAGAAATGAGAGGGGGACTGCCCAATCAGAAAGAAGAGAAGGGAGAGAAAAGAAAGAGGATAAGAACAGCCAACCGAGTCCCAAACCTTCGACCCATTTCAGACCCAACGACACGGTCTCCTGACCCGTTTCTTGCGACTATTCCAAAGGGTTTTTTGTCAATTTTTCTGGCTTACTTCAACCTCCCATCACCACCAACATTACCACGACATCCCATCATCCAATTATAGCCAAAATCGACGAGATTTCGTCATGATTCCACGAAGAACACCTATGTCAGTGTTGTGAAACCCTTGCCGGCGATCCACCATTTCTGAAACATTCTCCTTCAATTACCACCACCATTAGACATCTCTTGAGCTCAGGAACAAACCCCAAACAAGTTTGGGGGCGGCAGATCACCGGAGTAGACGAATTGAGGTTCACCCATTTTTTGGGTTTATGACGGTTCGAAGAATTTTCAGGCCACTTCCTGGCCGAATTGTACCTTAGCTCAGGTATAAAAATTACTCATCCCCTCATGATCTTCATTTTGGTGTAATTTGATAATTTTTGGAATGAGTTGATTTTTCTGGTGAATTAGGGTGGCCTGCCACTGCATGCGGCGGCGCTTGGGCCGAGACACCACTTAACCTCCCTAGGCTTAATTGGATGCCCGATTTCATATTTGACATCCGATTGACAAAATTCCGTCGTTTGAGCAACGATGATCCGACCGTTGGATTGCCACCAAACTTTAAAATGTTATTATATGTAATATTTGAGGACTTTGAGAACTTACGAATCAAAAATCCAGTGGCTGGATCTTGCGGACCAAGTTACATAGGGTTGTGGACCCTACCATTGACCGTTGACTTTTTGTCAACATGTCTCGATTTATCTTCGTTTGTTGTAGAGGGAGCCGTATGAGAATTTTTGATTATATGATTTATTGAAAGAATTCTAAATGTGGACTTGTACTTTGTCTTAGGCAATGATAGTACGTGACATCTTGATTATCGTGCTAGGGTGCGTTATAGCGGACTCCGGATGATTGACTTTAATATATGTGATATAGTTATTACCATGAAAACCCCCCGTGCTAGTATACTTTGTGGATACAACATGGATTTCTAAATTATGTTTTATGCTAAATAATTGTTTTTATAAAGTTTGCCATCAATCTACATTATGAAATGTTATGTGACTTGCCTATTTGAAATGTTTATGAATTGTGTTTTAAAATATATATTTGAAATGTTTGAGAAACGTGAAGGCTAGTAGAGGACCATTACCCTAGTGTCACGAGGTTAGGTGACACTAAGTCTGCACCATGTAGCAGTGGTACATGAATGGTCATGCTTGGTTAATCCACGATAGGAGACCATACTATTTATGGATCGTGTTTGGTTAATCCGCAATGGACGATCCTTATATCTTAGTGTAGGCTTCGACCGAACTGCGTCACTCTAGCCCTAGTTTTTAGTGTATTTATGAACGATAGTTTATGAGAATCTTTGTGATTTGAATTAGAAAAGTCGTTGGATGTCCGGGTGACTCCTTCGGAGTTTTAAGTGACTTGACTATGATTTCATAAAATATGATTTTATATTTGAGGTTTATAAACCGTGATCGATGTTCTGTTTTTATTGATTATCACATATGTTGTATTATGGTCACTCACACGAGCTTCGTAGCTTATCCGGGTTGTTGTTTGCCCGGTGCACCATTCCCATGTTGTAGGCATTGATTGTACAGGTGACAGGTCTGAGTAGATTATGAAAAGTTGGTGGGGGTAGCAGTGTAGAGATTAGAGACTTTGAGCGTTTAGGTTACCCATTTATCCTCTCTTGTACTATTTCTTTTGGGACTTTCTTTTGTGCACCATGGGCTTGTCTTGGCCTAATGAGGGTTGTGTTTTTTTTTTCAGTGTACATACTTGTATATATTTTGTAGGGGTGAACCCACTATCATATTTATTTTGGGATATTAGTTATAGTATTCCATTCCATATCTTACATCAGATTTAACGTCTCATACGTCCCCATGTCACGTGGGCCAACATGCTCTGATAATATCAAGAAAGTTGAGGTTCTACCATAAAATTAATTGGGAATATGAGGAGTAGCTTAACTACTTATAAGCATATGTAAGGTCCCTCAGGGCCCAAAAAACTTTGGTTGTTCTTAAAAACATTTTCAAAGAAAATCTCTTAAGAATATATATATTTTTTAATATCAAATATTCAAAATCCTGTTTGATTAAATTTTTTTTTAAAAAAAATTCTCTTTGTTTGAATTCAAACTACCTTGAACAGAAATTAGAGGAAATAAAGGATCGAGAAAGAGAGAAGCTCGAGAGAGAGGAAATAATGGGCGAGGAGAGAGAAAGGCAAGGAGATGGTGAGGAGGTGAGGAGAGAGAACAAATAGAGGATAATGAGAAAGAGCATATAAAAAGAGAGAGAGAGAGAGAGAGCAAGCAGAAAATGATAGAAAATCTCTATAACTTATTTTTAGTGTTTTTTTTTTTAAAAAAAAAACCTATATTTTTAACTTCATGGTGAATCTAATTTTTTTAAAAGTTCTACCGAACAAGAATTGAAGGACTAAAATTCAAAATGTTGTTGAACTTAATTAGGATACCAAATAAGTCCTCCTTTGTTTGATGTGTGATTGATACTCTTAAAATAAAAAAATAAAAAAAAAATAAAAAAAAAAGGGGCCCGTAGCATCCCTCCGTTCTATGTAATCAGTTAAACTTGGTGAAGTTATGTGCGAGTTCTTATCATACGTTTGGTACGTGTTTGTATGGAAATGCGCGGTGAGCCTTAATGGCATTGATTGCTCTCCACACCAACTCAGCAATTAAAGTTCCATTAATAAAGTAGCTAGCAGCTAGTTTTTTTTTTTTTTTTGAGAACTGCTAGCAGCTAGTTAAGACATCATGGAGGTCCTCCAAGACCAAAGAGGCAAGCAAGCTGGGGATCAGGGAGAAGAGAAGCTATCAAACCAGGCAAAGCAACAGAAACAGAAGATGAATATGGTAGATAAGGAAGCTGCTCCAACCTCTCCAATGGAAGTGGTGGGGATGGGGCCCAGAGACGAAGATGGGAGCAGTAGCAGCAGCTTGCGGACGGCAGAGATGTTGCTCCGGCTGCTGCCAATTGCTCCTTGCGTGGTGGCTCTTGTGGTCATGCTTCACGACTCCCAGACCAATGACTTTGGCTCTCTTTCCTATTCCCATCTCGGAGCTTTCAGGTATGTATGTATACACACACACACAGACATATATGTGCTCTCCATTTTATATATCACCAGATTTTAATCCTTTTCTTGTAAGTCTTTAGAATAATGTTAGAATCGAAGTTGAAAATCTTCAAGTTCACATGCACTGTGACAGATACAATAATCAATCTAAATATGATTAACTGCTGCCACAATCCATATTTGAAGGATCAATTTTTTTAGACTAATTACTATAATTTATTTAATTTATTGTCCATGATAACAGTGAATATAATGGAAAGAATAATAGTTGTGTTCCACTCATAGGGGAATCTACTTGTCCCTCATTTATAATTCAAGTAGATGAACTTCATAATCAGAACCGTTCATACCCTTTATCATCATCTAAAGATCATATCTGCAAAAGATCATTCAATTTGGAGCTCGTTTAGCCATCTATGCGTGTTAAATCAATCGACGGTTTTAGTAACAAGTAGCATCTTCATAATAAATCGTTCATTTGTTTGATGCATATGACTGATTAAACAATCTTCAAATTGAATGACTTCTTGCATATATGATCTTTAAATGATGATAAAGAGTATGAACAGTTTCGATTAAAAATTTCATATGGTGAAGATATATTAATTATAAGTGGAGAGACAAATAGGTCCCCTTGGAAAACATGTGCATTATCCTAATGGAAATTAGTAATTTTAAACTGAAGATCACAATTACTAGAACCAACTAGCTAGTCTAATGATATTTAATTGATCACAAGTCTAAGCGAGATGTTTCAAGTATGACTCTCATAGATGATAAACACGTACATATTTGTGTCAAGTTCAATACTAAGTTATGGATGGTCATTGTGTGGCTTACCTAGCATAATATCCCCTAACTTTAGAGTAGAACATCGTTATGATACACTAGATTTAGCTTTGGAATACTCAGCTATTAGTTCTCTTCCAGAATTTAAACTAAAACATCATCATATTGGTTACCAATAGAACTCCCACACATAGTATTCATGTGAGATGGCTTTCTTTTTCCGCCATTTCCAGGGTGAATGGTAACTCATTAATCACCCAATCGTACTGAAAAAACATGGCATGTGAAAGAGGAATAGGCCTCTAAAAACAATACAATCCATAAACTGTGAAGGTCCACGACCACGACTCTTCAACCCATGATGAGGAATCCGATGAACGCGACACCATTAGGAAGATGAAGTTGTTGAAGAAACATTACCAGGCGGATTTTACTTTATATATATTTTTAAATGATTGTTAACTCTACTGTTTTAATCTTTTTATATAAGTTTTTTAATTAATTTAAAGTAAATATAACTAAGAACACAGTTAGAACTTTGTTTGTAAAGATGATATGGATGTTGCAGGTATTTGGTGAATGCCAACGGCATTTGTGCCGGTTATTCTTTTCTCTCCGCTATCATTGCAGCCAAGGCTCGTGCGGCCACCAAGTCTCAAGCCTGGACTTTCTTCTTCCTTGATCATGTAATTATCTCGTTTCATGTATTTTTTTACTTTTGGAAGCTGTTATTCACACTATTTACCGTCTATAATAAAAATTCTATTTCCCGTCTCTTGGACTTTTAATGAAGTTTGTGTAAACTATAATGTTACAAGCCCAGATACTCACTTACTTAGTTCTGGCTGCCGGAGCTGCGTCAATGGAGGTGCTTTATTTGGCATACAAGGGCAATTCAGCAGCAACCTGGAGTGCAGCTTGTGAATCTTTTGGCGGATTCTGTCACAAAGCCACAATTTCTGTTGCCATTACATTTGTGGCGGTGACATGCTATGCACTCATTTCACTCATTTCCTCCTATAAACTCTTCAGCAAGTATGATGCTCCTGACCCTGTCGCCAACCCCATCAAGGGCATTCAGACCGCCACCTTCCACGCTTGATCGCCGGCCAGTCACCGCCAGTCACTCTCTCCTTAATTTACTACCAGCCCTTTCTTTTTCAAATTTGGTCTTAGACTCTTAGTTTACTGCCGGTCACATGTTTATTGAATGATAAAGAAGTTACATAGCTTGTTTGTGACATATGATGGTTATCATGTGTTTGGATTACTGCCTTGTTTCTTGAATTTCCAATCAATAATACAAAGGACCTATATTAGTAGTGATCTGTAACTAAATGCTTTAGGACCCTAATAGCTTATTTAGATGGAATCACGTAGGGGTCTTTTTTTTTGGCTCATTAGTCCTTTGCCTTTAAATTTTTTTCACGATTTTATTTAGGGTAATGTTAGATATACTAAAATTTTAAAATAAATTTACAAACGAGATGATGTATCGTCAATAATAAATAAAATGTTAATCAACACTTAATAATTTAATCATCAACAATCATATTATTTGGTTTGCAAAATTGAGTTTAAAATTTTAATCCTCCTAACATTACCCTCTATTTAACCAACCTATTAAAGATAAATTTTTGTTAAAATGGGCTATATCACCCCATTCGCTCTCCATTGGAGATAACCTTAGAATCCTCAATCATGTCACATTAGTTTGATCTCGATTCCTCTAACTTGAAATTGTTGTGCCCTTCGGTTCAATTAAACTAAATTTGTAATGCAGCTGCCATGTCGCAATTAGTCCCTATCATGGCTACTGCCCATGGCCCTGATGGAAAAATCGTTGTGCCCCCATGCAAATCACCTCTTTCCACATGTAGTGGATTTTTCCTTATGATTTGAAACACTCTTTTTAGCTTCTTAAAAATCCTCTTGTTTATGAAACTCGGATCGCAAAATTGAATAAATACACGAAAATTATGAATAAGATTAAACATGTGTAGATGTTAAAAATAATGTGTTTATTATATCCCAATCTGAAATTCTATATATATTAAAACCCAGTTTAGCAGCTAATTTACAGTTCCTAAGCACAGTTAAAGCACGGATTTGCCCCTCTTCAAACGTGCTTTCCCTTCCTTTATTTTACGGTGGTACAGTGAAAAGACGAAAATGCCCAGTTTTACGGGTTGTGCGCTCACAGCTTTCTTCCTCCACCTCTTCCTAGGGGTGGGTTCAAAAAACCGAAAACCAAACCAGACCGAGACCGAAAAAAAAACCGAACCGAAACTGTCAAACCAAACCGAACCGAATCTGGTCAGTTCGGTTTCGATTTTTGAGGTTCGGAAACCGAACCGATATAAATATATTTAATTATTCTTTTCAATATTATAAATAGTTTAGTCATACAATCATAACAAAATATAACTTGTTGTCAAGTTGGTTTCAGGGAAATTTTTAAAGCTGCAGCGCATGGGTTCGAACCCTCATGCCTCCAGGATTTCAAAAAAGTTTTTTAATTTTTTTGAGAAATCGTCAAAACCCTTTTTAACCCTAGCCACTAGTAGTAGCAGGCACACCTTTTATTTTTTTCATTTTTTTAATTTTTTTGAGAAATCGTCAAAACCCTTTTTAACCCTAGCCACTAGTAGTAGCAGGCACACCTTTTATTTTTTTCATTCCTCTCTTCTCTCTCGTTCCCTGCCTCCAGTGTAACCCTAACCCAGTAACCCTCTCGCGCAGCCGAGCCCCCTCTCTCTCTGGCTGGGTCTCTCTCCGCTTCGTCTTCTTCCTTCCCAGCGACCTGCGACCTGTCTCACATCTCGCCGATGCCATCTCACTATCAGTCTCTCACCCCCGTAACCCATGACCCGCATGCGACCCACGACTTCCTCTCACCATTTCGAGTCTCGACCCACAAATTCCCTCATTTGCAAGGTTAGTCTCTCACCCAGTCACCCCCGTGATGCGTTTTGCAGAATTTTTTTTTTTCAATTTTATCGGTTTTGATCTGTAGCTTTTCAATTTCATGGATTTTGCAATTTGTTTTGGGTATGCTGGATTTGGTTGGGTAATTTCATTTCTGAACACTATTAGACTTTTAGTTGAGGTTTGATTAATTTGTCAGAAATTTTGGTTCTACACTGCAATTTGTTTTGGGTATGCTGGGGAGTGTCTGTCAATGTGGGAAATTAGAGCTGTTGGGGAAATTGAGGCTGTTGGGGAAATTAGGGATATTGGAGAAATTGGGGCTGTTGGGGAGTACCGAGAAGTAGCAAGAAATTTTGGTTCTGCACTGCAACTTATTCTTACCATTCCTTTACCTTTTTAATCTTTAATTTTTCAACTGGTTTTATTGGTAAAGAAGTAGCAAGAAAGTTTACATCTTGAAGGGTTTTCATATTATATAAATGGCAAAGAAATAGATTCAAAGGTCTTCCATGTGTTTTTTTTTTTTTTGTATTAACAGGTGATTTTTTTCTTCTGGGGTTTGGTGTTTTTGATGGTGTCTGAGTTGGGTTGTTGCTAAAATCTGAGAAATGAGAATTACGATGTGATTCAGGACTAGTTTAAAGTGTGGATTTGCGGTTACTTTGGGACGAAAAACCACGAAAAGTATGAGTTTCTGATTGACTTTGTGAATGCAGGAGCAAATTGGATATATGGAGTGTTGGGAGGATGTAGAATGGAGACCTTGCAAGTGGTGGCTATAAGGGCACCTCACTGGTACATTCCAACTTATTTTGCTTCCATTGCATTTGGCTGTGATTGATGGGAATAGAATTAGGTTTGAGGTGAGGTTACTGAATAGTTTTTTGATATTATGAGTCAGTCCCCTTAATTAACTATCATTGCAGACAATTGCATTGGTTTTCTGCAGCTCTGCCATCAAAGAGTAATGGATTCATTCGAGTGGATTGCTATGAGGGCCTTAATCAGATGAGAAGAGATGTGAGTGATTGAAGCAACTTTGTGATTGCTTGTATATAATTTAATTTCTGAACACTATTAGACTATTAGTTGAAGTTTGATTAATTTGTGAGAAATTTTGGTGTCGACCCACGGCAAAAGGAAGTTACGTAACTGAGGGCCGTGATTATTGAAAGCAGAAAGGATCCCCTTAAGTATTCCTTAGTTTTCACCCCTCAATTTAATATTTAAGTTTAATCTCCACAATTTTTAAATCATAAATGTGATGTATTCAACATTTAAGTTTAAGCATTCCTTCTGCGTAACAGAGGCTTATACTGTGATGTATTCAACATGAAAGAATTTGACTGCATCATTACAGTTTATGATTGTGTTTGAAATGTTCAAATTTCATATTTCAAAATTTTTCATTTTTTGGAAGGAAAAAAAAAAACCAAAATCGAACCGAGAAAAAACCAAAAAAAATCGAATCGAACTGAAATTTCAGTTCGGTTTCAGTTTTGGGAAAAAACAGAACCGATAAGAACCGAACCCAGCCCTACCTCTTCCTTCTTGCTCCAGTCCGAACCGACACGCCCACCACCTTTTCCTTCTGGTTGTAGTTCGAATCCACACGACAACTTGCTCATCAAAATCAATTTCACCACCCATATTCTTCCACATCGTTCTAAACTCAAAACCCAAATCGCTGTTGCTCACCCAAAACCCAGACAGCCGCCGCCACCACTTCATCCACCACCACATTTTACAAATTTCTCTTGACTGAAGGCAAGCGAAAATTGTCCTCTCCATCTCCTCAAGTAAATTTGATTAATAGATTCATTTCCCCCAATTTTTTTTTGGTTTCAAATTTTCATCGATTGCTAGGATTTTGGAAGGGTGTATGGGTGTGGGTAATTTTCATATTATTTTGGGAGTTTGCCCACTTAAGGTGGAGCTTTTGTAGACAGATATTGGCTCTCTGGGCAAAATTATTGCCGTTCCAAAATGTTGAGGAGGCCATTGAAACTAAACTAGTTGATTAAGTTAAAAAAAAAATTATAATCTTTTAAAAAATTATTTGATAATTTTGGCATTTGAATTTGAATTGGCATTGATTTTTTTTTTTCCACAGATTTTGGAACGATGAGATGAGCCGTAGGTTGGCATATTACTGTGGTCTTGAATAATATTTTGTTTGGCATATTACTGTGATCGGAACCTGGTTACTTTTCATCTGAATATTATTGTATTTTCGCTCTCTGGGCAAAGTTGTTGCCTTTCCAAAATGTTGAGGAGGTCATTGAAACTAATTGATTAAGCAGAAGAAAAAAAAAATTGTAATATTTTAAAACAGTATTGGATAATTTTGGCATTTGAATTTGAATTGGTATTGATTTTTTTTTTTCACAGATTTGGAATGACGATATGGGCTATAGGTTGGCATATTGCTGTGGTCTTGAATGATATTTTGTTCCCACAAAATGTATTTTGTAGGGAACCAAAAAGAGGATTAAATGTGTAAATATGCTTGGTTATTCATATTAGAAGTTTGTTTGTACCATACTTGACCAATCTCGAAGCTACTGAGCACCGGTCAACGTTATACTATCAAGGATCCACAAGAATTTCCCTCCAACCAAGAGGTCAATCACAGCGCGACACGTGTCAACACCAAGAGGCCAATCATAGCGCGACATGTGTTAACATCAAAGACCAATCATAGCATGACACATGTCAAGGCTAGAACAAAGCTAGAGACTCTTCTATAAAAGGAGATCATTCTCTCACAATATTTCTTAATGTCATTTGTACTAAATCATTCACTCGTACTTACTAAAGGAGAGCTTGAACCTATGTACTTGTGTAAGCCCTTCACAATTAATGAGAACTCCTCTACTACGTGGACGTAGCCAATCTGGGTGAACCATGTACAAATTGTGTTTGCTTTCCTGTTTCTATCCATTTACATACTTATCCACACTAGTGACCGGAGCAATCTAACGAGGGTCACAAACTTGACACTTTCTGTTGTACCAAAGTCCTCACTAATTTTGTGCATCAACATTTGGCGCCATATGTAAGAATTACACTTATTCCCACTCTCTTCAGCTTTGTCAAGCTGATTTCCACCATTCGTACACTTTCTTTTGACTAGGTATCCCTCTCCAACATGGGAGCAGAGGAAGCCACGACACACAGAATGACACCCATCTTGCACCTAGAGCAAAGCAACGAAAGAAGGAAGGAAAGAAGCTCGCTCTTCAAGTTATAATCGATGAGGTGGAGGCTCAGAACAACAAGATAGCAATAAAGAATGAGATCCTCCAAGAACAATATGAGAAGCTCTTCAAGACGTTCCACGAAACTAGGCGTACTCAAACACGTGAGCTTGTTGCCCTTGTGGACATCAACCATCATCTGGGTGCCCCCCCAAACATGGAGGGTCACATTCCTTCGACATGGGTATCCCTGATGAGGAACAAGCTAATCATCAAAACATTGATTAACATGAGACTTCTCTCAACCTAGCTGTTTCGACCCGAAGCAGGAGAAATTGAGGAAGACACCTCCTTGCAAAAGGGTTGGAAAGATTGAAAGCCGTTTATTGTGACTGCCGAGACTTCTTAAAGCAACGTCGAGAGAATCCCCTCCACATAAGCTCGGAGATCAATGACCCAAGGGTTTCTGAAAGACTCAGTCCTCTCCCACGACCCAAGCTAGCTGCCCATCTAAGAAAGGAATGATAGGTCCCAGAGGAACATGAAGGTACAGAGGACTCGGAGGTATTCCGACAGATTCGTCCTAGAAGTCAGTACGACGAGTCCAAGGAAAAATCACACGTTCTTGCTCAAACTTTCCTACTTCCGAGAGACGATGGAGACTTACGGAAGAAAATTCCAGTGGTAGATGACTCCACTTAGGACACCCTTGTCCTACAGCTCCTTGAGGAAATAAACAAGTTGAAGGCTGAACATCAGGCCGAGATACCTGATTGGAACCAACCCAGGCCTGGCCCTCTCACAAATAGGATCCTCGACACCTCTCTTCAAGCGAAGATAAAATAAAAGCTTGGTTTATATTGGAAGTGAAGACCCAATTGAACACATTAACCTCTTTGAGTCCACCATGGCATATCGAATGCACACCGACGAAGAGCGATGTCTTCTCTTCCTTTCCACCCTCTCTGGCGGAGCTCTAAACTGGTATTGTCGTCTTCCACCCAAGACAGTAGACTCATTTGAGGAACTAAGGAAACTGTTTATCTATCAACACATCTTCCAGACCGATCGCTTACATTTTGCAGATGACTTGTACACTATTCGCCAGAAGCCAGACGAGTCACTACGAGAGTATGTCGATCACTTCAGCCATGAGTATTCTCGCTGCGCTAACGCAGATGACAAGACCGCCCTCAAAGCCTTCCCGTCAGGCCTACATGATTGTTTCTCCAAGCACATTATCAATGCCAACACTTGGAATACTTACTCTGAGGTGATGGCACATGCTTACAACCATGCCTCCATCGAAGCAATGACATACCAAGGGAACCCCCATATGGTTAACCCCTATCAACAAGTGGGAAGTGGAAGTCAAGTTCTACCAAGTGAGGAGATATTGGTCATTTAGACACCCATTGCATCATCTCCTACCTGATTTAGCTACTCGCTAAGTCACCAAACGTATTTGTCTCTTGGTAAGAGGAAGGATTTTTACTCTCAGCAAGCCCATTACAACAAGAGGGATAAAAGTTCGTATCAAGACAACCAGGGGTGAACGTACCGTCGACTATTATGACTATGAAGCCAAGCCTCACTCTTTCAAAGTGGAGGACTAGGTACTGAAGGAAATGCTATTATAAGAAGGCATACACATTACAAATGTTTTGACCCTTAACCGCTTGAGATCTTTTGTCACACAAGCCATTTGGAAAATATTTAAAGAAGAGGAAATTCAGACAACTTCTTCAGAGTTTTTTGCATTCCTAGCACTGGAACACTTGGTCTACGCTGACCTACCCCTATACTCTAACTTAGAGCTTCAACATGCGTACTTTCAGTGGCGGAGCTAGAAATTCATGCTAGGAGGGGCCTTTAAACTGATGAAAGAAATTAGAAAAAAAAATTAGAAATATCATGGAAAATTTGAATCAAACAAGAGTGATGAAGCTTTAAAATTTGTATGAAAAAAATTAGTATTGAGAGATGTCACAGTAAATAGAACCTGTGTTGACATCTAACGCAACATTGATAATAATGTTATAACTAGCTCAATCTATTATTACGATATTTTTCTTTTAATATTATTGAATCTTCCTCTCGAATATATATACCTTGTTTTATATGAACTAACAAAAAAATAAGCTATTATTACGATACTTTTTTTTAAATATCATTCAATCTTTCTCCTAAATATATATACCTTGTTTTATATGAACTAACAAAAAAATAATTGGTTTAAAAGAAATCAGAATGTTAGCAAAAGGGTAGTTATATATGGTAAAAAAAATACCAAAAAAGTAGCGTTCCGTCAGCAGGTGTCGACCTTAAGACCTAATGAAACCTTTAAAACCTGACATACCAACACACCACATGAACATTACTGCAAAAAAGACTACATAATCAATATAAATTTATTTCCAAGATGGGCCCTGGACTACCCTAGTATCCATGTGTCTCCAGCACTGCGTACTTTGACACAAAGTATGTGATACTAAGTGTTACAACCAACATGGTTCACATATCAAAAGCATGGATCCCTTCATGCATAGCAAAACATTCATAAGCATAACTCATGTCAATCAACATAAACATCATACATTCCAACACATCCATACATAAGCCAACTGTGCTTCGAAAGGGTTCGACATACTTTGTGTCATTTGACACTTGCTACAATGTGCCTCGATACCTTGCCCTTATTCTCACCAACCAGGTGATGAAATGTGAAGAAAGAACTCATCTTCATGCCACCAACCAGGTAATGAAATGTATAACCTGTACTCTCCTTCATGCCACCAACTAGGTGATGAAATGTACAACCCGTCCTCTAATATCATTTGGCAACTTGCCACTTATGCCACCAACCAGGTGATGAAATGTACAACCCGAACTCTAATATCATTTGGCAACTTGCCACTCATGCCACCAACCAAGTGAAGAAGGAACTCATCTTCATGCCACCAACCAGATGATGAAATGTACAACCCGTACTCTCCTTCATGCCACCAACCAGGTGATGAAATGTACAACCCATACTTTAATATCATTTGGCAACTTGCCACTCATGCCACCAACCAGGTGAAGAAGGAACTCATTTTCGTGCCATCAACCAGGTGATGAAATGTGATGAAAGGTGATGAAAGAACTCACTTTCGTACCACCAACCAAGTGATGAAAGCAACTCACCATTCATTCCACCAACCAGAAGATGAGTGGTACAACTTGTACATGTGAACTCCTAACATTCACAAATAATCAAAAACCCTTAGCTTTACAACTCAACTAGGAGAGCACTTATGTCTAACAAGAGTTATAGTCACCAACAAAGTCTTATTGCAAGCCAACAATGGCTTCAGTGCATGATATACGAAGATCAAGCTCTTCAGCCCTCTTGCATCTACTTCAGACATTTCCCCTCTGGAACAATGCAAACACTACAACTCGTAGAAAGCTTCACACACTCTTCATCAAAATAGTGTGAAGCAAAACCAATTTATGGTGGAAATTAAAAGCTTCATCAATGGAGGATAACCACAATTCTCAAAAGCTTCACACTCTCTTAATCAAGATAGTGTGAAGTAAAACCAATTTATGGTGAAAATCAAAAGCTTCATCAATGGAGGACAACCACAAATCTCAAAAGCTTCACACCCTTTTGATCAAGATAGTGTGAAGTAAAGTCAATTTATGGTGTCAAGAAAGCTTCATCAATAGAGGGCAACTACAATCCTCAAAAGCTTCACACTCTTGATCAAGATAGTGTGAAGCAAAATCAATTTATGGTGCTAACAAAAGCTTCACCTACAAAGCTTTAACACAAAAGTTTCACATACAAAGCTTCACCTATAAAGCTTCAACACAAAAACTTCACCTACAAAGCTTCAACTCCAAAGCTTCACCTACAAAGCTTCAACTCCAAAGTTTCACCTAACCTACAAAGCTTCAACACAAAAGCTTCACCTACAAAAGCTTCAACTCTAAAAGCTTCAACACAAAAGCTTCACCTACAAAGCTTCAACTCCAAAGCTTCACCTCCAAAAGCTTCAACTCCAAAGCTTCACCTTCAAAAGCTTCAACTCCAAAGCTTCAACTCCAAAGCTTCACCTCCAAAAGCTTCAACTCCAAAGCTTCACCTCCAAAAACTTCAACTCCAAAGCTTCACCTACAAAGCTTCAACACAAAAGCTTTACCTACAAAAGCTTCAACTCCAAAGCTTCACCTCCAAAAGCTTCAACTCCAAAGTTTCACCTCCAAAAACTTCAACTCCAAAGTTTCACCTACAAAGCTTCAACACAAAAGTTTCACCTACAAAAGCTTCAACTCCAAAGCTTCACCTACAAAAGTTTCAACTCCAAAGCTTCACCTACAAGCTACAAAAGCTTCAACACCAAAGCTTCACCTACAAAGCTTCAACACCAAAGTTTCACCTACAAAGCTTCAACTCCAAAACTTTACCTACAAAAGCTTCAACTCAAAAGCTTCACCTACAAAACTTCAACTCCAAAGTTTCACCTACAAAAGCTTCACCATAAAAGTTTCACCTACAAAAGCTTCAACACAAAAGTTTCACCTACAAAAGCTTCACACACTCTTGATCAAGATAGTATGAAGCAAAATCAATTCATGGTACCCAACAAAGCTTCAACCTCAAAGATTCACCTACAAAGCTTCAACACCAAAACTTCACCTACAAAGCTTCACCTACAAAGCTTAAAATATATATATTTGGAAATTCGAAAATTCGAAAATTCAAAAATTAAAAAAAAAAAACAAATGCATAGGCCTCCTCTTTTTTGGGCCTAACAACTTTCATAACAAATATATATGAAGGATGAGTTTTGGGCTATCACTTAGAAAGGAAAATGGTGAAGTTTTGTTACTTTGTAAATGGATAGAGACAGAGAAGTAAACACAAGATGTACGTGGTTCACCCAGATTGGCTACGTCCATGGAGTAAAGGAGTTCTCATTAATTGTGAAGGGTTTACACAAGTACATAGGTTCAAGCTCTCCTTTAGTGAGTACTAGTGAATGATTTAGTACAAATGACATTAGAAAATATTGTGAGAGAATGATCTCCTTTTATAGAAGAGAGTCTCTAGTTTTGTTCTGGCCTTGACACGTGTCATGCTATGATTGGTCTTTGATGTTGACACGTGTCGTGCTATGATTGGTCTCTTGGTGTTGACACGTGTTGCACTGTGATGGGCCTCCTGGTTGGAGGGAAACTCTTGTGGATCTTTGACGGTATAACGTTGATCGATGCTCAGTAGTTTTAGGATTGGTCAAGTATGGTCAAACAAAGTTTTTTACTTGATTGCCCGAACTGGACTTACAATTACAATTAACCAAATGTTAATTGGCCAGTCTGTCCAGGTTCAGTTAGAATTAACTCCATAACTTTGCTGAACCTGCAGGAAATGGAATTCATATATAACATGTGAGGGCAGATGGAGAAACTCTAGATGTTGAATCTACGAAAAGTAATTAAGAGCTGTGTAGACACTAGACATGCAAATGGTAATGCAGCATTCCATGAAGCAGGAAGTTCATTCAGGTTCGAACTCTCATTCATGTTTTATGGTTCTCCATCAGATGTTTTTTTATCATTTCTAGAGTCTAGACTATTAACACAATGACGCCTCAATACATTAAGCTTGAGTATTAAATATAATTGTGAGAAGACATTGTATTTGAAGAGTTCGCTGTCATTATAATTTCTTTCGTTTAATATAAAGTTATAAATCTATAGCCTTCAATGTCACATCCCGGCTTAGGGCAGAAACAAAACCGTGATGGTGTGGTCGGGACCCAAAGCGGACAATATTGTGTTACGGCGGAGTCTAGCCCAGGATGTGGTGAGGGCCCGGACCAGGATATGACATTCAAAGTCTGAAATAAGTGGAAAATGAATTTAAGGGTGGCAATAGACTATTCAGTACATTTGATACATATTATATGCGTTGTTTATGTTGTTGAATCCAAGATAATTGCAGAAGTGGAACCATAGTATGGTCACATCTTTCTAACTTATGTCATTTTTCTGTAGCTTTCTTCCTTCCCTTCAGATTTAAGAAATAACATCCGTGAAGCACATGTCTTCTTGACGACCAATGGCTACTCCTTAGACGTATTTGTGGTGACCTGTTGAAGTAGTTTTCTTTTATGATATAACGTGTTTATCGTCATTCACTATGTCATTTCTATTGTTAGAGTTTTGTATCTTGAAATTTTGCATGTTATTATATTATTAAATGAGTAATGTCCTATACACGAAACGTTGGATGGCCTTTATTAAAATATATGCTGCTACAATATGCCTATTTTTGTTGGCTATGGATTTTGATATACTACAAACTGTTTATGTGCTTTCTTTTTGTTTGCATGGATGAACACGTTTTAGTCAATGTTTATCTCTGATCTGTAATATGGATTGTTGATGTGATTACGAGTTAATTTTATACTCATTTTAACAATTATGTAGCAAAGCTAATCTCTTGCTTGGAGTTTACATTTTTTGCACATGATGCCAAAAAGGAATAGGAATATCAAAATAAATCTGATGGTACAATATCATACTTAAGCACTCCCTTAGCGGAACGCAGGCGTTTTTGCTTGGTATAAGTTAGTGAACATAATGGCAGGAAGAAGACTATGGTGATCCTTTTTAGATGGAACATGTTAATTTGTAGTCCTCTGTGAACATCATCTGTACTTGCTTTGTTTAGTGAAGAGTATTTGTGTTGCCATTCTTTCCTAGAAATTTTATGCATGTTAATGCTCTTATATTGTTTTAGAATAGAGAGACTTTGGATGCGGTCTTTAGCTATGAATATTCTTTGATTGAAACCTTATTGGTTTTCAATTTTTGATCGAAGTCCCTGAAATTAATGTGATAATTTATTTCTATGTACGTTAATATATTTTTTAAATTAAAAATTAAAAATTTTAGTTGTTTATATAAATGAGATTTTAAATAAAAAAATCATAATTTGTGGGATTAAAATATAAATATACTATTGTGTGTGTGTGTGTAAACATGGGTACATTCATCAAAATTAACCAAAAAATTATTGTATCAAAACATGGGCACATTCTTCAAAATCACAAAAAAAAAAAAGATATTAGGCTTAATAACAGTAGGAAATTTCTTCGATTAAACTTGACATCGATACATTTTAAAATCAAAGAAAAAAGAATGTACCCATATAAGTTTTAAAATGGATTAGAAAATAATGCAATAGCACTACTAGAATTTGGCTCATAGGCCACCATTTTTTTCCCACCCTTTGCAATTGGTGGCCATATATGTACAGTTGCTACTCTTACAATTTTTTGGTGGCTTTACCATGGGATGCCATTGATGTTGGTGGCCTTCAAGATTCAGCCACCAATCATTGGCGGCTGTTAAATATTTTTATTTCTTAAAATTTATTTCCTTCTACTTTTTAATTTCATATGTATTTTTTAATTTATTTTGTGTGGCAGGGCAGGTTAATTTTTTTGTTTATAAAGCTGGGATATATCTTTGCTTATCAGGACCTACGGATGCACGTCCAATACAAAAGGGAGACAGAGCCAAAACCCATAGAAGGACAGAGCCTTCAACCCTACTTGCATATATCGGCCATTATTGCATCAGTGATGAAGTCGGCCAGTTCCGCGAACCAGTCGCAGTCACGCAATGCGGATAGGGCGTAGCGGACAAGAAGCTTAGTGGCCTCGTTTAGTTGGCGACTCGAGGGGGCAACGGAAGTCGGCTCCCACGCGATTGGGTATTTGCTTCGCATACCTTGCCCAGTCAATTTCTCAGCAGATTAAGCTCCTCGGTTCATTATTTATTATCAGCTAGGTTTCTTACAATCAATTTGGGGCTTGCAACCAACTGGATTGATTTTTAGGGAGTCTAAACAGGTAATTTTGTGTTCCACATATTCAATATTCAACATTTTTTAGACCAAACATTTCAATTTGTTTATTACGTCTGCAATTCTGTTGGAGTTTTTTGTTAGTTCAGTTTGAAGTGCTTCTTCTATTTGTTCAAGTTGGAACAATCTGGAAACCATACAGGGTTTAAGCCTATTATTGTTATTGCAGATATAAGATAGAAGTTATTGGTTGGTGTATAAATATAAGATTCCATGTACTGTTTCCACGACATCACAAGTTAGGCAAATCGCATCTACATTTTTTTAAACAAACCACTATCCTTACAGCCTGTACAAACTGAAAGAAAATGGGTATACGTTGAACTATCTATGTAAAGTTCCACTCTTGGTTAAGCTTATGGTATAAGGATATCACATTTTGTTCTTATGTTCTGTGAACAGCGTAAACACAAAAATGGAATTTGTTAAAGCAAGTCTGGTTTACATTAACATGGGTATGAACGAACTTGCATATGCTATTTTGTGTGTTTTTAAGTTTTGGTATGGTTTTTAGCTGATACCTAATACCACTGCATGAAAGCTAATAGTTAAGCTACGTTCCATGCTTCTTTATGTGGTCTACAACTTCAAAACAATGTCATTATTAGTGGACGAGGAAGTGACATGGCATCTGTAGGACAACAAACTGCTGTTTACGTACAAACATTCTTTTTGTCTCGTTAATTAGGATCAGACTCTGCGATTTCCCCTTATCAGCTCTTTTGCATCGCTCTCCAACAACTACAACTAATAATCAAAGATCAGTAGAGTAGTCCTTTAAATCCCTCTCTAACTTCAAGTAGGCGTTTATTGGCACGAACACATTCTCTTTATCATTGAGCAGTTGGGGTCTCTGTTTTGCTGCGCTCAATTGAGACAGTAGTCTCAGCATTACAATTTGAGCTGTGCTTTGGAACCCAGTTTTTGTCATGAAGTTTTTGCTTATATTGTTTGCTTTGTTTTATTCTCATTGAGCAGTTTTCAATCCACTGTAGGGTACATAATCTCATTTCATTCTCATTGACCTCAAAATGTATCACATGATTTGATTTCATTTCAATGTTTCATTCATTGTTTGGGGTTGTTATTGTCAATGTAGATGTTTTGTTCTCTATTTGAGGTTCTGAATTTTTTTTTGTGTTAAGTTTCGAGTTTTATGACCTACGATTAAACAAATTTATTTAACTACTTTCATATGATGTACTTTCTGTTATTGCAGTTTGTTAGTAGCAGAGTTGGTTGTCAGGAACACTATTTGTGAGAGTTTGTGCATCACCAAACATAAAACAAACAAAGTCTTCGCACCAACTGGATGGGAATAAGTAAACCATTCAGAACCTAAAAGTCATTTGCTTGGTAATCTCCTTTACTTTTTGAGTGACTACTGTTATTATTATTATAATTTTTTCCCACAAAATGAGCTTCATACTAAGAAAATGAGAAGTTTATGACACCACAACAGGGTATAAAAGTGATAAGGGTGGTTTGGGTGTTAAACATTGCATATACCTTTCTATTTTGATTCAAATGGATCTTCAACCATTTCAACAAAATGTGGTATACATGCATAGGTTATCATTTCTCTACACTTTTATAAAATCTTCTACATCTTTTCCTATATTGTTGCTTATTTGCAATATGAATATAGGTTACAACTCCTTATCTCACTGTTGGATGTGCCATTCATTTCCTTTTCTGACAGTTGTATTTTCCATATGGTTTGAGTGCACAATTACAGGGATAGAGAGAGAGGGTCGGGGCAGTCACTATCTCTTTCTATATCCTTCCTTCCCCAATTTGCTTCTCTGGTTTTTGGCATTCGTCTTCCTCCTCAAGGTAAGGACTTTGGAATCAATTTTTGAATATTTCATTTGGGTTTTATTGTTTTAGTTCGAACATTCACGGAACAACTAAGCAATAGTTTCAGATCCAATGGTTTTGTTTTCGAATTATCCTACCTGTGTAGTTCTCCATTTGTTTTTCTTCTGAATCTGAAAAATTGATGTAAACCTTTTTTTAAATCATTTATGTAGACATAACCCAGAATGTTCTTTTGCTTTTGGTAAATTTGAGTTTGGTTGTTGTACATTTTGGTCTCTGCATCTACGCAATGTTGTGTTACCATGCCTCGGATTTAAGTTCCGAATCCAATTTAACGCTTCTTCAACTCAACTTAAAGGTTCCTGCATCTCTTTCTGTCCCCAACTTCTTCCGCACCTAATTTTATAAGCTTCAGGGAAATATTTGCAATGTAGTGCTTAAGCCTATCTATCTGTTTATTTATTTTAACTTTTGTTTCAGTTGTTTTTAGAATGAATACAATTCAAATGCTTGCCTGATTATTTGGTAAAAGTGCTTTTCTGTGAATAATCATTTCTTAACTGTGCTTTTCTGTGAATAATCATTTGGTAAATATATCTTCCTTCAAGTCGTGCCTTTTTATCAAATGGTGCAAATCAAGATATGTGAGGTTTTGAACAATGGACTTTTAACCATTCTAGAATGGAACACTTAAACCTCTATACATAGATACGAATTTGGAATGAAACACGATTCACATTCCTACAAATACTATACAAATGTTGTATACAAAACATACTAAATACCTCTACATTTTAAACTAATGACTGCCCGACCGACATTACTCAGTATATGAACTTTTTCCTTAACTTCTTCTAGTGACTTTTATGACCTTCTTACTATCCCTTGCACCCTAAAATCCTGTGCAAGACTCATATATACAATGTCACTCATACATGCGATTGGAGTTGTTTTCCCACTTACAAAATTTGATTTCTAAAATAATATACTCTCCCTTGCAGTTGCTTATGTAAATTCTGTCCATATAGTATTCACATACTATATTTACTTAATTGGTTTACGTTACATATTTTACTTGCCTTCTTCATCTTTAGGCACCTTGTTGTTCCAATTCTATAAACTATTGATTATACTCAGTGATGATGGACAAAAGTTGGGCCTCTTTCAATCCGTTTACAGAGGATTACAGAATAGGGCTAGCAAAATTTATCTCAAACTCATTGGAAGTTGCTTCTCATGAGGGGAACATCAAATGTCCGTGTGCTAAATGCTTGAATAGGTTCTGGTTGAGTAACAAAGAAGTCGAAGCGCATCTAATTGTTAAAGGTATAGACCGTTCATACTTGCAAGGCTTGTGGGTATGGCATGGAGAGACATTTGGTGACCTTCTTCCAAGTAGCGAAGCTGCACAACAACTTGCTGCTGTTAATACTCTTCATTCTTAACTAGGCCCCTTGCATGAAGATATTTTCTCTGGTCCCAATGTGATAGGTGGCATGTCTATTAATAATCACAGCGAGCAGGAAGCTCCAATACCTGCATATGCACGTAAGTTTGAAGCCATGGTGCAAGACGCAAATACGAAATTATATCCGGGATGTGGTATGAAGAAAATGGATTTCCTAATACGAGTATTTCAAAACAAGTGCTTATATGGGTGCAGTGAAAGTGCAGTACAAGCAAATCTTCAGCTTCTCAAACATATACTCCTAAATGGTCATTCTTTATTGAAAGAAGGTGATGAGTACAAAGGGATTGCTGAAAATTTTCATGTTGCCTCACCAAAAGATCCATGCATGTGAAAATGACTGCATGTTGTATTGGAAACATAAAAGTGGTTTAGATGTTTGTCCTACATGTGGTGTGTCCAGATATACAACTGAGGTAGATGACACAGCGCCAAGCAGTAAAAAGAGAATACCTCAGAAGGTGCTAACATATTTTCCTATTACACCCCGCTTGCAACGGCTTTACATGTCTCGACACACCAGTGAAGATATGTGTTGGCATGGTCTTTCTCGGCCCGAGGATGGCTACTTAAGACATCCAGCTGATTCCTTTGCATGGAAGCAATTAGATTTGAAATTTCCAACATTTGGTAGGGGAATGCACAATGTACGTCTTGGGTTGGCAAGTGATAAATTCAACCCCTTTAGAAAATGCAGCACCAACTATAGCACATGGCCAGTATTGTTGACCATATACAATTTACCACCTTAGTTGTGTATGAAATCACCATTCATATTGATGGCTTTGTTAATACCGGGCAAAGAATCTCCGGGAAATGATATTGATGTATACCTTCAACCATTAATAGACGAGCTGAAGGTATTGTGAACCTCCAGGGTTCCCACTTATGATACGTTTAGGCAAGAGACCTTCACCTTACGAGCAGCTGTTTTGTGGACTATTAGCGACTTCCCCGCCTATGGGAACTTGTCCGGTTGCAGCACACATGGGAAATTAGCATGTCCTCATTGCAACTACAACACCGAGTCGACATATCTCAAAAAGGGTAGGAAATATTGTTATAGGGGTCACCGTCGTTTCTTGCCCATGTCACATGTTTTTCGTCGACAAAGGAAAGCCTTTAATCTTTCCGACGAAAGAGAGCAAGCACCTTCCCCTATGACCGGACGTGAATGCCTTCGACGGTTGTCCACTTTACGGTTCAAATATGGTAAGACGCCACGGAAACAGGTTGGAGAAAAAAGACCACCACTTACACCAACGGTTGGGCCATGGAAGAAACATAGTATTTTCTTCCAATTGCCGTATTGGGAACATCTTGTCCTTCGACACTACCTTGATGTCATGCACATTGAAAAAAATGTAACTGAAAGTTTGGTTGCAACGCTACTGGGTATTGTTGGGAAAAGCAAGGATAACATGAATGCAAGGTTGGACCTGGAATTGATGGGCATGAAACCGGAATTGCAGATCAAATTTGTCAATGGAAAGCCAAAGATGCCTCCCGGTGCATATACTATGAAACCATTAGAGAAAGAATTGTTTTACAAGGTCTTAGCCTCAATAAAAGTGCCTGACAATTACTCGTCCAATATTTCACCTCTTGTGCATGTAAGGGAAAAGATCGTAAGGGGACTTAAAAGTCATGATTGGCACGTTTTAATGCAGCATTTCCTTCCAATTGTCATACGGAAAAGCCTCCCATCTGGGACTGCACATATATTATTAGAACTAAGTGCATTCTTCAGACATTTGTGTACTAAAAAAGGGTCAGTGGAAGGCTTTCACAAACTTACACCCAAAATAGTGATGATCCTATGCCAATTGGAAAGGATATTACCCCCTGCGTTCTTTGTCGTCAATCTTCACCTCACAATACATTTTGCCGAGGAAGCTGCACTTGCAGGTCCGGTGCACTACAGATGGATGTACCCAATTGAGAGGTATTCCTTAACTTTTAGTATGTTTCTATGGGTATTACATATGTGCATCATACTATTTAGAACAGCAAATTTGATGTTGTACTATTTAAATTAGGTTCCTGCTTACGTTGAAGAAGTAAGTTCGAAATAAAAATCGACCAGAGTGAAGCATGACCCAAGGATATCTGGCTGAGGAGTGCTTGTCTTTTTATGCGATGTACTTGGAAGGCGTGGAGACACGTTTGAACCGTCCAAGCCGAAATGCAGATAGATTACGTCCTGGCCATGAGGGCGACTTTGACATATTTTGTGCCACCTGGCATTCACTTGGTATACGGGAAGATTATCATCTTGACAACCACGATTGGGAGATTGCACGATCGTATGTTTTAGCCAATTGTGATAAGTCAATGGCATATAGGAGGTGATTAAACTTAAATGTTATAGACTGCAGTTCAATGGCACCAACTTCTGAAACTCTACTTTTGGTTCTACAGAGTGACATTGACTTTATTTTCACCTATAGAAGTTACGTGGAGAATGCTCAAAAAACTCGAGGGAGGCGTGTAACCATGCTAGAAGCAGAGAAAGAAGCTATTAAATCCTTCCCAGATTAGTTCGAAAACCATGTTAGTACAGAATAAGTTGATTCTGTGTGTACTAGTTTCCTATTTAGCTTCCAATTCTTAACTATGCATATGAACTTGGGTGTAAATTGTGTAGGTTAATCAATTGCAACAATCAGGTGATCCAAGTGCAACTGACGACTTGGTGGCGCTTGCTAATGGACCTAGTAAGTGGTGTCGGAGATATAAGATTTTTGTATGTAATGGGTTCAGGTTCAAAGTAAGAGACACACAATCCAATGGGAACTACCAAAACTATGGTGTTTTCCTACAGTCTGATGTTCCAAGTTATGCTGGCCCACATGACCGGAACCCTGTTACCGGTTTGGTAGACTACTATGGGGTTCTGACTGGTGTATTTGAAATCAAGTACCATATGGAACGCACAATGGTTTTATTCAAGTGCAACTGGTTTAATGGCACTTCCAGAAATACTGGTGAGGGAGTAAAAACAGATAGATATGGCTTTAGATTGGCTAAATTCAATAAGATGTCGTCTACGAGTGACCCCTTCATTCTCGCATCACAAGCACTACAAGTGTTCTATGTACAAGACCCAACAGATATAGAATGGCATGTTGCAATCAAAACGAGACCACGTGATTTCTTTGATAAGTCCTCAACACATGATGATGATCCGTGCGATGGACAGGATGTGGAACATGCAACTGGTGATAATGATGAGGTTCGAGTTAGAATCGATGTAGACGCCCAAGACTTTGAAGAATGCCTGTAAAAGCATCTAACTTTTGATGAAGGTAATAATTATAGGAAGTATTGATTTGATGAAGGTAATAGTTATAGGAAGTATTGATTCGATGTAGACGCCCATCCATGTTCTCTCAAATTATATAGTTGAACTGTCTTTCAATCTGACCCTTGTTATGGTATGTTGTTACTTATTGTTTCAGGTCATTCAAAAAACGATGAGGTCTGTTTTGATCAACGATTTGTATTCTGAGATTCATCGACTCAAGCAAGGTTGTTAACTGATTCCAACATTAATGTGCTCTCTATCTCTCTTTCTCCAGATAATTTTTTTTGTTTGACAGGTTATTTAATTATTCCTTATTGTTACTTTGCTGCAAGCTAAAATGTATGACATGTTTCTTATGTTCATTCAGAGGTATATGCTGCCACAGAGAAGAATGGAATATATATACCACAACATCGTTATGTTAGTGAAGAAGCAGAGAATATGGTCTTATTCTTGTCATTGAACTGAATTATGGACTGTTTTTCCCACGTTCACAACTGACTGGTTACTAACTTCATTAACTCTTTATGTACTGTAGGCAATGTCTGAAAAGATAAAGCGGATGGAACTTGATTATGATTCAAAACACAAGGTATCTCCATCAAGATTTCATTCCTTTCTTTTTTTAATAATATTGACTACAGGGTGAGAACTAATATAAACGTTACGTTGGCTTGAGAGTAAAAATTGCTGGAGCTTCAGGAACTTTATGGTTCTAAGCAACTTTTGGCTGTATAATTGAATGATGAACTTGTAAAAACTAAGGTAATACATTTGTAATATCAACTTACAGAGTGTCCTTTGTTCTTTCTGCTCTCGTTCTGAGATAATTAAACACTTTATACTTCAGAAAAAGCTTGAGGAAATTGGACATGCACTGTATGGTCTTGAGGACAAGCATTTGAAGCAAATGCGACCATCAAAGAGCAGGAATTTGTGATAGTTAATCTCCTCAAATCGGGTGAGCAAAGTTGTTTGCTAAAACAACTTGTCGTGTCACCATCTGCATTTTCAGACCATAGATAGATTCTCTCCATTTCATCTTACTTTGAAGTTATACAGTCGATATTCAGGATTATTCTACAATAGTTCATGTTAAATTTTTTGCATATATTAAATTTCATGCTAGAAGGTACATTTAAATGACTCTTTCTTACTATTATTGCATTGTTAACTTTTAGAGAAATCACTCAATGGGCGTGCAATTGAGCTAAGAGTAGAGCTAGAGAATGCTGCATCAGATGTGTCCAGTTTATTTGCAAAAATTGGTTTGTATTATTATTTTTTATGTTCTTCTTTGATCTCCCTCAAAACTCCGGGTTATTTATTTTCTAACCATGGATGGTGTTGTAGAGCGCAAGGACAAAATTTAAGATGGAAACCAGGATACTAGTCCAGAAATTTCAGTCCCAATTAACTCAGCAGCTTGAAGTCTTGCATAAGACTCTGGCAGGGAAGCATAACATAACAAGAGCAACAATTAAAAGATATGGAAGATGACATGCAGTCCTTTGTATCAACAAAGGCGGAGGTAAGGCCTAGACAAGAAGATGATTGTATTTGCATGCATGCCTGAGATTGAATTGTCAGTCTATATACAACTTCATTTTTTGGCTTAATTTTGAAGGATACTAAAGAACTACGACGAAGATTAGGAAAGCTTAAAAACATGTATGGTTCTGGTAATAAAGCTTTAGATGGTATAGCTGGGGATCTTGAAGGAAATTCGCAATCAACGTTTTCTCATCTAAACTCTGAAGTTTCGAACCACTCTTCTGCTCTGGAAGATGTAAGCATTAGTTCAATATATATTTTGTCTTCAGATTTCTTTGTTTTTCTGTCATGATATTTAATTATCGCAACTATAGTTGAATACATATAAATCAAACTGGTACACATTACTATAAGTGCAAAATACACAGCGTAGTCATACATGATATTAATTCCATAAACCATCCATACAGAAACATAGATAACATAGCAGTCTATATAGTTACCAAATGCCTAGGTTCAAAATATAAACATCCATATCTTATGCGGTGGTACAAACTGAGCAGGAATGTTTACATAGAGCAAAAGACTAGAGAATTGTTTTTAAAGGTTGAGATCTTGAACTGCAATGGACATACGTGAATACTAATACCAGAATATAACATCCATTCCCAGCTAGGTAAACTCTTCTTACCATAAGCGTCATCGGATGGTGATTTTGCATTCTGAATATCTTTGGGGATGGCTTCCTGTTTTGTTTGACCTGTAGCACGATTCATCCAATCACAATGTTCTTAACCACCCACATATTCGCATGCAGCACACTCCTTAACAGCCTTGTACCTTTTTTGAGGATGACGAGTCCTTGCAGTACTGGTACAATCAGAATCAGAATTGAAGTGTACAGAATTGCAAATCTCAATAGGATCAAAACGGTATGAATCACCGGGGAAAAAAGATGATATTATTTTCACTGTGTCACCACTGATGGAAGGTTGCTTTCCACTGGTCATTAATTTCTCAGTATCACCACTGATGCAAGGTTGTTTTCCACGGCTACCATGCTTCACGTAGCCGATTTCGTTGGACCAGGGTGGAACCACGTTCACACCAAAACCTGGAAGATCAGATGGAAAATGCTCATCTTTCAAGATCACATTTTTCGCTGCCTCATCATAATGATGACAATAAATATTGATCAAGGGATTGGGTGATGGATGAGGGGTAAACGGGCATGTTAGAGCCATGCGAAAAGTCTTTCCATTCACCCCAGGCAACAGTTGTCTTTGCAGGGGATTCGAACTGCTGGTTGGCACCTAAGTCTAGTGTGGGGTTTTGCTCGAACTTGAATTCGACGTGAAAGCTAGCCTGTAGGTAACTCCAAAAATCAGGATCTTCATGATTGGCAGTGAGCACAGGGACACGGTTTTCTTGGGTGGGAACCGGGGTTGCAATGTTATTGGTTGGGGCAAGCATCATGGGACCAAGCACTTCATGATCCACCGCAGGAAGAAGGGGTTCAGTTGTGTTACAAAATAACTTTCTGCGAACGTTTGGGAATAAATGGGACATTGGTGATTTGGTGTAAATTTGATATGAAGTTGAAACTGCTGTAAGTCCAACAACCTCTTCAACGTTGATATTTATAAATGAGATTAGAATGGAGGGTAGGGCACTTGTAAGTTCACACCCACTGAATTTAAAAAAAATTAATTAGGGTGTCAACAATTAAGTCCCGGGATTCTCCTTACAAAAGTAGTGATATTTGACCGCACATGGCATATGCCAATCTCATCAACCATGAATTCCAAATCTGCCACCTCACAGACTGATAAATTATTTAATGGGTTCCTATATTTTTTTATTCGTTAATAGCAACAGCTGGCCATTTTGTGTGGCTAGGGGTGAACTCCATAAGTGTATATCAATTAAATAATGGTTTTACTATTGTTAGTAGGCGGGAGGAGTTGCCGATCGACTTAAATGTGTCTGCAAATATTTGAAGTTTGTATTTCAAATAGGGAACGTGTATGGCTTCATAGATATCACTTGACTTGTTTAATTGCATCAAGCTATCAACTCAAAGACGAAAATATCTGGAGGGCATAGAGGTTACATTGAACCCATTTCAGGAGGTATGCACTATTGATCTCTTCTTACCAGATAATTAATTAAGGTGTTAAATGTAAATGCTTTTGTTTACTGCTGTTAATTGAACACACTTGTGTTCTGTTTACATGAAAGGTAATTTCGAAGGTACTGTGGGTCAGCATCAATAACTCAGTTGCATCAATGTTGATTGACAAAGGCATCGAAACTGAACCACCAACATTCAACCTGATGGAAAACGATCACATACATCATTTCCCGATTCCAAATAATGTCGAAGGTAGCGTGGATGAACGTCCACGTATGACCTGTAGAGCACAGGCACCTAAGGGCATAAATAGGCCATATTGGGCACCCAATGGTATGAAAGAGGTGATGAAATTTAATGAGAAAGGGCAGCCGATAGAGCCTCCTCACACTGTTGCTAAATTTTCTAGGTTTTTAGGAATGCTATCTCAGGAAGCATCATATTTTCCAATTAACGTAGTTGATTGGAGGCATTTATACAGGGGTTCAAACATGAATCGTGCTTGGCAGAGGATTAAGGTAAATCAACATAAGGATATTGCTTATATGGTTGGTTGGTTTTGCTGTATAGATAGATAGTTATGTCACTGTCAATTAGATTTAACCCTAGAATAAATAAAACCCACAAAATGCCATTACATGCCTTTTGTTTGCTTACTCAACACGCACGTTGAAGCCATAAGTATGTCATTAATACATTACATTAACTGTTGTTATACATGCATAAGTATGCCATCAATACACAAGTTTAACTGCTGTTAGCCATAAGTATGCCATCAATACACAGTATGCCTTCATTCCAAAACTAATTGACCTTAACTACTGTTATCCATACACCAGTTAATACTCATCATTGGTTATGTCAAATATTCTGCAGGGGGTCGGTTAGAAAGTAGAACTAGAACAAATTATGCTTGAATGTGATATATTTGAAATAAGACACACCAATTACGTCGTAATAGGCACCATATACGATTACAATAGGGTCCACTACACATAATGCAGCACTAAAAGGCAGCATCCTTGTAGATTGGTGATGTGTAATGAGCCTTCTTTTAACTGTGTCATGTAAGGCTAAAATGTACGATTATAAAAAAAATTTGAAACCTACTGCAGGGGTATTACAAAGTAAATGTTTTGTTTCATATTTCATATATTAAGTAATGGTGCATAATTAACAACAACATATATATCTAAATGGGCAGGGGACTTTTGATTGGACAGATGAAATCACATTAGAATTGGAGCCAAAAATTTGGCGGGTTTGTGAGATGAAGATGAATGATAGATGGAAGGATTACAAGGCAAACCTCAAGAAGGCATACTATACTCCATGCCTGCACTCACCATCAGCGGAGAGGTTCCATTGTCAAGATGGCCGGGTCAACCAAGGGAAATGGAAATTATTAGTACAACTATGAGACACCGGAGATGCTCAGGTACCACACACAGTGATCAAATGTTCTTGCTTGTTTATACACCATATATGCTTGGTTTAGTTGCGAAATTATGTGAATGATAAATGTATGGATTGTATGTATTGGAAATTAGGATGAATTTTGTTTTCACATAGCCCCACTAATGCATGATATAATTGACATATGTAGAAGCGTGCTACGGCATCTAGAAAGAACAGGAAGGCACTACAAATATATCACACGACTGGAACCAAGTCTTTTGCGCAAATCAGACACGAACATGTAAGGATTTTCCTTCAGTTTTGTGTTATGGTAACTTAAGTAGAGTTTAGTGCACATGGAATGAAAGTGCTGGATGAAAACAATCTGCACATGGAATGAAGGTGCTGGATGAAAACAATCTCATGAAATTTCGGTCTATTTGTTGTTTGACATTTTATGTTAACAGGAACAAGTGAATGGAAGCAAACCAGACTGCATTACATTCTTTACACTAACACATACTTGGAAAAATGGGGAACCAGTGGATGCTCGGTCAGCTGCAATAATTGTAAGTATGTCATCAATTAGCAGCTGATACAATTTTGATATTCGATGTAGGTGATATATATGTTTCCAGTTTGTAAGTATGCCATAAAAAATTGTTAGTATGCATGGTGTCCTATAGGAGGCGATATATATAAAAGGTTTGTGGAATGTGAACAATCAGGTGGTTTGTAATATTTGATACGCAAACTCAGTGAGACAAAGAACATAAGGCAGCAACCGCTTGCATCAGTGAATACAGTGAAGTAATGAAAGAGATAAGGGTGCATATGAGTTTATTGGTATAGTGTTTGTTTGAACAACAGAACAATCACTAATAGAACTAGTATTGTTGAGAAACATGGTTGGAATATATTTGATTTAGAAGGCTATGAAATCGATATAAAGTTCATATGTATATGTGATTAATCTTCCCAACTACTTGCAGGATGAATTCAATACAAAGTTGAAACTGTACGCAGATAGAAATGAGATCATAACTGAACAGGTTTGCCATAATGTGTACGCTGATGTATTGGGGCCTGAGAGATACAACCGTGTAAGAGGATTTGGGACAGGGGTTGTGTGGTCTGACGTGCCGGGCATTAGAACTGAGAAAAAAAGGATTTGTAGAGAAGTTGAAGCAATTACAGCAACATATGATGAACAAATAAAAGCTGCTAATATTGAAATTGAGAGACTTAAGATGGAGGCAAGTGAGAGAGAGGAAAGGCAAAGGATTGAGCAGGCAAATGTGGTTGCACAATTAAGGAAAAAGCAAACTGATTCAATGGTGGTACATAACAGACGGATGCAATTGGAAGTGGAGAACATGAAGCGTGAACTGATGGCTGCAATGATGTTCGCGCCGATGAGGGCTGCTGATGCAAGCATTGTGGAACCAAAACGAGTTGATGTGAGTCAAGCTTGTGTGACTAAAACTGAACAATGGACTAGTTTGGAGATCCAGGCAAGTGGAGAAGCTAAAAATGACGGCTTTGGTGTGCTGCACAATAACGGCACAGCGGATGAGATGGTCTATCGTCCATGCATGGTGAATGTCACTGGGTTCAGTAAGTGATAAGCTAATTGTGATCATTCCTGTGATTTTTGCTTGATGTAAATAGTACAAATGCCGTAGGAAATGCATAGATCTAATTGGGTGGATTTTGTTAGTTCAGTTGCTATTAGTGGATGGGCATATGTACTGTTGGTTTTATAAAATGTAATCTCCTCACCCTTGGGTAGTTGTATGTGTTGGACAACAAACTTGAATGTAATATGCTTCCTTGAAAAGGGACAAACCTTGTTATTGATTTCGTATGGGATATAAAGTGTGGTTGGTTGTCAATGTGATGCCTTTTGCAAATTTAATATAGTTGTGAAGTTTATATTAAGAAGATGAGTTTTAATGTAGTACAGAGCTATGATTTAACAGCCATGTAATACAATTCGAACATAAAGGTCATTTGGAATGCTATAGATTCACACCATTGTTGGTGCCTATAATTTAAAAGTCACTCATCCTAATAGAGACACATAGGATTGGTGGGTGTATGAGTATGAAAGCCACCAATGTTAGTCTCAAATCTAGCCACCAATAAGAGAGACAATGACATATTTTGAATTTTACAATTAATTATAAAATATAAAAATGGTGTACTATTCACATACCCACCAATGCAATATTGGTGGCCATTGTTACAATGGAGTCCTCTACATAGGCCACACTTCTAGTTTAGTGGGTGATTGGTGGCCATAGAGTTTTGCCACCAATGTGAGTGGCAACACTTGATAATAGCCACCAAATGAAAGGGTGGCTTATAGCCATAATTCTAGTAGTGTAGATTTTATATAAAAAAAAATGGTACATTTTACAATGGAATACAAGTCATATTGATGCTGTTGCTATGAAAGAAATTAATGGTTCTTCAGTGGGTTTTTTTTGTTGTAGTTGTGGTGTTGGGCAAGAGGATCCTCTTTCTCTTTTGTTGTTCTGTTTGGCCGAGGAAGTCTTGAACCGAGGTCTTTTAGATATGTAAGACCTTTTGTAAAAAGCGCTCACGAGAGGTCGTCGTTCGTAGAGAGCACTCAAGAGAGGTGGCCGTTCGTAAAGCACTTTGGAGAGGTGGTCTTCTGGAGTGCTTCAACTTTGAGGAAGCGGTCATCCCAAGTGGTTTTTTGGAGAGCTGGTCACTAGAGAGTTGGCCATTAGAGTCAATCACCAGAAAGCTGACCACTTCAGCCGACCATTTAGAAGATGAGGTCTATCACGTTTGAAGGGTTCTCTCATCCAACGGTGATATTGTTCTTGCTCAACAAATCTTCAATCAAAATGGTGACATGACAAGAGTGGGTCCGAGTCATACAAAGACTTGCGTAAAGACTTATTAAGCAAAAAACATGCTTTTTTCCTTTCGATTTCGAAAAGTCTTTAACAAGTACCTCGCCCCCGTGATACTAGTCCTCAAATTGAAGTACCTTTTTATTCTTGTTATCCATTACTTTTCATGTAATACGTTTTATTTACACTAATTTACTTTACAGTTCATAGATTCAAGTAAGTTTTTTGCTTTAATTTTATTAGTTTAAGCACCTTTAATTATCTTGTATTCAAATTGAGTATGTGTAAACTTTATGTACTTACTTTCTTATTATTTTATTGTCATTCTTTATATTCTCACACTCTACATTCTCGAATTAATTCCTCGTACATTTATTTTCATCTATAGGCCAGAAAATCAATAAAATGCATAGATCAATCTTAACCACCCTTGACCCCAAAGGGAGTTGAAGGACTTAAACAAAGAGGAGGTTCCTTGCTTGGTCAAATAGTCATCTAGTTAAGGGTCAAATTTGTGGCGTGCATCAATTTTTCATTCCATCGAGCCAAATTCGTGGCTTGGTGGTTACAATTCAACAATGGCAAAAATTCTCGTCAACAACCATCCTGCTTAATTAGGGAAAACACTTACGTAGCAAGCTAATGGATCGTTTGATGATCATTTTGTTTTTAATTTCAGTTTATTTTTTTAAAATTAAAAACCTGCTTGATAATTGTTTTTAGTTTTCAAACCAAAATAATAAAGCTAGTTCGGCCATGTGATCTCACTTTTGGTTTTGGGTTGGCTATGGCCTCTTGGTTTTGGGCCTCCCCTTATGTGTGTTGCCCATTATAATCCTCACAATACCAGTTTTGACCTTATATCTTAGAGCTACTTTCGCAACTCTCTAGCAAACACCTTAATGGAATATAAAAAAGTTCTCATCCTCCTAACTGAAAACGCATAAATTTTTCTTTTCGCTTTCAATTTGCCAACTGTGGGTTATGCACTTTATCTTTCTTTATTTCAACGATTTCTACTTAACAAATATGCAATCAGTCAATTATAATTATGCATCAAGTTCAAACTTAATGACGAATGTACACTGACACGAAGATGATCCCAAGATCATTTAGAGTTCGGAAAATACATGCTAATGTTTTCCAAAGACTTTTGAACGTTTGATATGGGTCAATTATGAACCAACCAGTGTTTGATGTAACATATGCTAAACATATGTCAGCAGGTTGTGCCGAGAGCACCCGATTAATTCTATCAACAACATTCATTAAATTGTTTCGGCATATATCGATATTTGTTAACATTACGTAACAAACAATGTTTAGCTGACAACAACAAAACCACCAAATATTCGACAAAATACGTCCCAAAAAAAACTGATATATTTTAGCGCACTTCGTGCTGTGTTTTTATTAAAAAATTTGGACCTTAACACTAAACCCCTAATATTTGAATCCCGAATCCGTTACTGTTCAAATAAAATATTAAATCGTATCGTCATTCATGTGGGTGGAAAGGAAAATTCCAAATAGAGAATTCTAGTCTATCCAACTGAAGTGCGGTTCTACAGACAGTGGATCCCAACCGTACACTAGCGACCAGTGAGAGATAGAGATAGTCCAAGTCATCTCTTATTCTATTTTCTTTTTCTTATAAGGGGTAAATTCTTATTTGACTTGGAGCATAATCGTTTGTGATAAAAGTCAAAGGAATCTTGTATACCACATATAAAAAAGAGGTATTCATTAATTTCCCCCCTGAACTTGTAACTATTGGCCAATTTCCCGCCTCAACTTTAATTTTGGCCAATTTCCCCCCCTCAACTCTCATAATTAGTCAATTTCCCCCCTCAACTTTAATTTGGCCAATTTCCCCCTCAACTCTCATAATTAGTCAATTTGCACCCTACTGTTAATTTTTTAATTTGATCATAAGTAAACAAGTGTGTGTAAGAAACTAAATAAGATGTATGTTAATCATTTTCCTATGTCTTTATCCTATTACAAATAGATTAAAATTTAGAATTTTACAATTTATCATAGATAGTATTATTAGTTATAATAAATCAGTATGGAGTAATTTTATTTGATTTTTTACTATACAAAATTGATAACGAAAAGGATTGATGTGTACATTTTTGTATGTGAATACAATTTTCTTTATAAAAGTGAAAGCTAAGTTCAAGTAAACTGGAGAGAATCGAGCTTTAGTGCAAAAATGGCTATTCGATTAATAATTTTCGACTCTTTATTAAGAATAACCCATTTTATTGAAATAGGTCTAATCCATGAGTTTAGGATTATTATTTCTTCTTCTACATGCTTTAAACCCGATTCATAACTTTTTCTTATAATCAACCCATATCACATACTAATTGTATTATGTTTTTGTACATTTTACCCTATATTATGCAGGTGAGTTTATGTTAATTTTAGTACTTTGTTGGAAGTTATTAGAAAGATTGAAAGAAAAAAAAAAGAATAGATGGAAAATTAAAAAAAAAATTAACAGTAGAGTGCAAATTGACTAATTATGAGAGTTGAGGGGGAAATTGGCCAAATTAAAGTTGAGGAGGGAAATTGACTAATTATGAGAGTTGAGGGAGGAAATTGGCCAAAATTAAAGTTGAGGGGGGAAATTGGCCAATTATCACAAGTTCATGGGGGAATTGATGAATACCTCTATAAAAAATATATTTCCTTGGAAGAGCACCCAAAAAAATAATGCCACAAAACTTGCATAAATAAGTATATATAGTTCGAGTTTATATCTTTCAATTTACGTATTATCTCAAGCCAAGCCACAAGATTTAAAACTTAGAACAACTTATAAGTCTAAATAAATATTACCATCACCACCCACGGCACGTTTACATAAAAGTAATCAAAATCAAAGCGCGAAATTGAATTTCGATTATAGAGTACTTCAATGTTTACAAATATAAAGAGTGAAAAAGTTGGTGGGATCTATGTGAAATTTGCAATCCTATTATGAAATTTAGAGGAATTGGATTTATTACATTTAGATAATATTTGGATTCCGGGTGCTGGAGTCAGAATCGGTTTTTCCTCCCCCATTATACTCTCTTATTTCTAAAATTTCAAGAGTGCACTTTGAATTAACCCAACACCACCAACTGTTCCCCAATTTATACTCGATAATGATAATAACAATAATTAAGTTACCTAGTATTACAGTCTTAGTGTTATTCCTCTTCGCTGGTAAGTGAGAAATCTTAGGTCGGATTAAGAGATTTTCATCTCATAATTTATTTTACTTTTTTATTCATTTAATTAAAAATAAAAGTGTGAAAAAATGGTCAATAATTGTTTTTTTTTTTTTAACAAACGACATTATTTACAAACGGTATTATTAAGGGCTAGCAATAATGTGGTTCAAATCCCTTTTTAGTGAGAATCGAACCTAAGAATTTCTCACTTACAAGTGAAGAGGAATATCACTAGACAATATTACTAAGTGGCAGCAAATGCCTTTTATTTCTTCAAATCTTGGATGAGATGCATATCTGATTAAAGAAGCCTTTCTAAAAATAAAAAAATTAATGGGTTGTTTTGTCCGGTCCAAAGTTTGGAAAATATTCCAAATTCATCCAAATACGTTTTGGAATGGGTACCTCTCCTTCCAAGCAATCAAAGACTTGTTGCAAGAAAGTCTCTAACAACTACAGAGCAAGACTGGTACCTACTGTCTGTCTCTAACACCTAACGCTACCCAAAGCCCACCACCACTCTACTTTTCTATGTCCTTTTGTATAATCTCCGTCTCCTCCTCCTCCTTCTCTTCCGTGGCTCCACCTCGGCCTCCTCCTCCTCTGCCTCTTTTTGTTTCGAGCAGCCTTCTCGACTCTCATGGCGAAACATCAATATGAGATGGCGTTAACTCTTCTTGTAGTTGCCTCCCTTGGCATCGTCTCCTTCGTTTCATGCATAGCCGCCGAGATTAAGCGAACGAAGGTACGTACATACATACACACACACATACATACATAACACATACGGTTTGATCATGACAATGAATGGTTACTGCTTAATTTAATTAGGGGTTAATTTCTTGATTAATTCTGGGGTTTAATTTTGCAGGACGACGAGCTCAAGTTGCTGGGAAGAATGTGTTATTTGCCAGAAAGTCAGGCATTTGGGTTCGGCGTTGCAGCCTTGATATGTTTGCTTGCTGCCCAGATCGTCGGAAATTTGATTTTTTGCAGTTATGTTTGTTCAAGAGATGAGAAGAAGAAGAAGATGAAGGGTACGTCTTCTACCACTACTACAACCACCAGCTCCAAAGCCAAAAGACCGACGGTTTCGATGGCTCTTTTGTCCATTTCTTGGTAGGTGTTCAATCTCCTCAATTTCCCTTCTTTGTTTACAGTTAATTACTTGGATCTTTTCCACGCAATCTATTAAAATATAGCTGACCGCTAGATTTTCAAGCTCAACACTTCTCTGTGCTCCGTTTTACTGGACTAAATAATTATTTACGCCACTCTATTACTTCGAAAATATCGTCTGATACTCTTTTATGTACAAGTTTTCTCTTGTGATTTTGTACACAAAAAGTTTAGGATGACGTTTTTTTAGTGTCAATAATTGTTACCTGTCAAATTAAATAAACAGAGTTATAAATAGTTTAAAATTTCGAATGTTTACCGACCTTCTCATTCGAACATTCTAATTTTATTTTCTTGGCCCTCCTTCGCATTCTGTAATGTTGTATGATCATAATAAAAGTCTACTTTCTTAGTCAATAAAGATGCCAAAAATCACCCAAACGTCTCTTTTTTGTCAAAAGATACCATTTAGAAGTCGCCTACCCAGTCAATTAACTTGCCGAAGTTTCGGTGGTTAGGTCCATTATTTTCTTTTATCATAGTGTTACTGCGTATTGAAATCTTAATTGCCATGGTTCCGCTGCATAATGTTTGATTGATTGACATAGTTGTTTTTTGAGGTTGATTCGATTTAAATCATCGTGCAACATTGTAATAAGAAAATGAGAAGTTCAAAATGAGATAAAAGGCCATAATAGTACTTCTCGATGTGGGTCATGTAAACTAAAGTAGTTTTGAGGCGTGACAATATTTTTGAAAAAAAATTGTTATAATAATATTAGTCGTTGTTGCACAAATCGGATTAAATTCAGAACAACATAAAGTGTCAAGGAGCGACCTTCGTAAGGGTGTTTTGGTCATCAAATGTAGATGATATGTAAAGAGACTAAAGATAAAAAAAAAAACATGCACAAGATGTATGTAGTTCATCTGAAATTTGGCTACGTCTACAAGAGTAGAGGAATTCTCATTTATAATAGAGTGTTTACATAATGCAAGGGTTCAAGTATAATTGTCATTGGTAAAATATAAAGTTGATTAAGGAATGTTAGAACAGATGAAGCTTATCTAGATTATCCTGTTGTCTTCCACGGTCGATGTGGGACTCTTAAGGACTTTATTCTGGTGTTGACACATTGTCGCATTGTAATTGAACTCCTAGTTAGAGAGACTCATTTGCTTCGGCAATGGTGTCTCGGTACGAACTCTTCAGTAGGTCTCCCAACATATATAGTTGATCAGTGCTTGATAGTTTTAGGGTTGGTGAAATAAGGTACAAACACTAATAATTCCCAAGAAGATGGACGTCAGACTCGATCCCAGAACCACTAAGATCTGATATGTGCAAAATGCCGATTAAAATAGTAAATTTTGAATGACCATTGACAATTGTTGCGCTTGCAGGATGAGCTTTGTAATAGGGGGGACATTGCTGAGCACGGCAACTAGCATGAGCAGAGAGCAAC
>VIEB01000255.1:474165-518971 GCA_006547085.1 Malus baccata
AAATCAGTCAAATTTCGTCCCATGGGACAACCCGTTCCACAGTTTTTAGGCGCACCAAACGTGGGACGGAACGGCTCGTTCCGCAGTAATTCCTTTTCGACTTTTTGATGGTTTCCTTTGTCCTGCATAATTGTATTCGATCTTACCTTATTCAAAACCAAACATGCGTTTTGGGCTTTGTCTTCAAGGCTGCAGCCCAAGCCCAAATTTTTTTAATTTTGTAAAAATGAAAACTCATTAAAACTCATTTAAATAAGGGAGTTTTAACAAAGCACTCCTGGTACTGTTCACTTTTAACGAAAAACCACATTTATACATTTCCTTGGTACTATTTACTATACCTTTAAAAATGATTTTTCATTAAAAAAGAAGTTTTTTTTAACTTTTCGTTAGTTTTCCTTTTAAATAATCTCTAATATTCCTTGGGACTTTTAAGTGGTAGAATACCACCACCATTTTCTTCACAATTGGCCTCCATACAAGCCAAATGAATGATGTGCCCCCATTTCATAAAAAAAGAGTGCAATAATAATCTTTAATTTTTAAAGTTGGCGATCCACTAGTAATTGCATAGAGTATAAAATTATTTTTAATTGTCAACTTTTTAGAATAAAGCTTCATACGTGGGCGCATCTATTCTTTAGTAAGGGTTGGCGTATGCCCACCTAGATCTTGAAATTCCCTTCCACTATACTGGATTTTGTCTACTCAGTAGTTGGGCAAGGCAGGTGGCCCAGGACTTCGCTGGACAAGAATAGTGTGTGGGAGCGCAAGAAGAAAAAATTATTTCACCCAATTTCATTAAATTCCCTCAAATTTCTACATCCCAACTTTCTTCTTCAATCCATATGACGCCACCATGGCTAAGACCTTGCACCAACAGACTTTTATGCCTTATAAACTTTTATGCTTTGCGCACCTAAAAAAAACTCACAAATCCGTCGTTGATTACGTCTGCTTTTATAACAAAGTGCAATAGATTGGACTTCTTTTTTCAATTCCTCCAAGAGAATAGTCGCCTAATATTTGCTTTCAATCTAATATTTGAACTGAGTTGGAGCTCAGAAAAGAAGCCAAGTTCAATCATCGTTCGTCTCATACGTTTAAAACGAGCATGTCAAAGAAAACCAGCTTATGTGTTTGTTGTTCGTACGTAAATGCATTCATTGTTCCATTCTCCTAACCAAAAAGGCTAAACAACTTCAAGTCAATTGCTCACATTGATTATGATTGGGTAGTTCACGTTAGGCCATCATTGTTTTACACTACTTTTATTTTAATTTTATTTTTCACTGAATAATTATAACGATAAAAAAATTTATAAAAGAAAAAAAAAACAATGGTTCAACTGAAGATGGTAAAGAAAATAAAAATTGTGTACAATTAAGCACTGCACTTTTAATTTAGTTCTATTTCTTTTTCTTTTTTTCAGCACTTTTAATTTAGTTGATTCTCAAAAGTTTAGAGTTCTTGTCTGATAACCATTGCGTTTGTAGTTGAGATGATGAAGTTAGGAGGGAGAGTGAGAGAAGAAAGGGAGACAATGTATGAACTAAATAAATTAATTTAACTAAGGTTATCAATTTATCCAGCAATCATTTACCGAGGTTACTGTACTTCATCTAAACATGAAACAATGGTAGAGGGATCTTGTTAGCACACTGTTTGTTCCATGCTTCATCAATTCTGAAACTATCGAGCATCGGTCAATTAAGTATCTTGGAAGACCTATTAAAGGGTCCGTGTTGAGACATCTTTGTCAAAACACGAGTTCCTCTCCAATTAAGAGATTAATCACAACATTACACGTGTCAACAACACCAGAATAAAGCTACTAGAGTCTCACATTGACTGCGGACAAAAACAGGGAACACTCATTAACCATAAAAGGAGATCATTCTCCCACAATTGATCTCTAATGATCTTATTATACTTAATTCATTACTAGAACTCACTAATAATGATTAAACTTAAACCTTTGTATCTTGTGAACTCTATAGTATTAATGAGAATTCCTCTACTCTCATAGACGTAGCCTAACTTAAGATGAACCACGTATCTTGTGTTTACTTATGTATCTCTATCTTTTTACGTATTATATTCACTTGATGACCAAAGAAACCTTACGAAGATCTCAAATTGATAACTATTTCAGAGTCAACTCGATTTTGTGCATCACACACCACCTCATATACAAGAAATTTTCAAGTATTGTAATCGAAGAATGAGCTACGAATAAACACGTTGCTACATTTGATTGCATCGGTCAATAACTTTAAACATCTCCCTATCTCACATTATAATTTCACTACAATAACGTGTATGACAACTAAGCCTTTATTGACTTTCCCATAACTTGAAAGCTCTCACGTCATAAATATCCGTTTGATCGATCTCTCTTGACTCTTCCATAACGTTCAAAGTTTTGACTTTGAATAGCCAACTGCTTATTTTGTAGTTAATCGACATGTGTCCTTCACGTAGCTTTTGGTGTTGTGGAAATGGAGAGGGCAGTTTATGGATATGATTTTGTTGAGTTTTATTAGCTTTAATAATTAGGTTTGTTATTTATTAGGTTTCTAGTTGATGAGTCACCAGATTGCAAATACATGCACGTTGGAAAATTTTAAAATCGATAACCATTACGTTTTTAATTTGTTGTTCGCATTTTTTATGATTTTGGTGGTAGAAGAAAAATACATTAAAAATGTGAGAGGAAGAAGAGTGGAGAAAGAAAAGCGATATGGAAGAAAGGTACACGATGCTTCAGCCTCTAGTCATGCTAGCTAGCATAAGGCAAATCTTAAAACAATCGAATAGGCATCCAAAAATTATGTGTTCTTGGGGGCTAACTAAAACAAGATGAACTAGCCTTGTAATTCTAAAGATACAATGAACCTAATACGTCTTTGAGATTCTGGGAGTCCTGTACGAAATTATAAAAAAATACCCTTCCTTAATATATAACATTATTATATAATAAAATTGAAAGAAAATGCACAATGAGATTTTAATGTGCTAATAAAAGTAATTTTTTTTAATAAATAGCATTATTGTATATAAATATTTGATGACAAATTTTTTTTTGAGCCCCCTCAAAATTAGGGACCTTGTGCGTTTGCCCTTTTTGCTTACCCCCAAAACCGCCTCCAAGACCGACCCTAAGAATTTGGGGGCTTTAGGCGAGCCTTCGAAGTGGAACCCTAGAGTTCTCCGACCCCCTACTTTTTGTACATTGATATGTAGAAAAAAAAAATTTCGCTAAATACATTTAAAAAAAAAAAAAATATATATATATATATTCCTACATCAAATACCATAAAATATTAATGTCACAGCCCATCCCGAAATAAATTATCGATGACGTGAATTGACTATTTTACCCTTGGATGTGAGCGTTGCAATGTGTTATGCATGTGAATGGTGGTCCAAACTTGCATTTTTCCCAAAATTTTGGAACAAATTGGAAATTAGTTTTGTGGTTTTGGTTGGTGACCCACGTGGACCACTCACACACACACAAACCCTTCCTCTCTCTTCTCTTCCGTGCTCTCTCTTCCTCGGACTCACCGTCTCTCCTTCCCTCACGTACGGACCAACAACAACACAAATGGAAAGTTGCAGATCGAGGGTTTAAAGGACACCATCTTGTTCCTGAGGTTCATACAAGTTGAATGGTACCATTTTTAGGTAAGAACTCCTTCGAAAACCCTAGTTTCTCTCGAACTTCGATTTAGGTCTTATTCATGTAAACGTAAAATCTCATGTTTTTGGGGATTTCAAGCTAATAGGTAGCTTAAGGAGGTCCTCACGAGGCTAGGAGTGGTTCATTGGAAGATTTTAGACGTCGGAATATCGAGAACGATGAGTTTTAAGTTTGGCCGGATTATCGAGGATTTTCCCGACAAGATTTCGTGGGATTTAGGTCCTAAAACTGGTAAGGGTTTATTCTACTTGTCATAAGCTTCATTTTGGTATATAATTCATGAAATTTGACTAAGAAATGGACGAGAAATGAAGGTTTAAACATTTTCCAAGTTTCTGGCGCCGGCGACTGTTGCCGGAGTCCTAAGGTTAGGGATGACGAAATATTTCGTCAATTTTGATGGAATATTCCTAACGGCGCCAGTTAATTTTAACAGTTTCTGTTACTTTTAACAGAATATTCCTAATGGCATCACTGTTACCGTCAGTGTGCCTGACACGTGCTCGCGTGTGGGCAGCGCGCCTGGTCATGCCTTGGCCAATGCGTGGCCGCGCGTGGGTGGTCAGAAAATTATTCTAAAAATATGGGAATGTTCGTGGAGTTGTGTAGATCACATTGGTGTATTTAAACATCCCATTTGAGCATTGTATGAGAAGTATGATAAGTTATTAGCTAGTTTTGTCTATGTGCTTTAAATGACGTTTTTATAGTTATTTCGCATATAGGGGAGACTTATCCCGAGAATGAGTGCAATCAAGGGCGACTCAGGGGCTACGACCCTTCGACATACCAGTGAGTAGGCTTTTGGTTTTCAGTATTTTCCCAGAAAATGCATTTAAATGAAAGTATGCCTTGAATGTCATGCATATAGATTTATATTTTGTATATGATATAGTATATGATGCATAAAATATAATTATGGTGCTGTGAACGTTCAGGTAAGTACCAGGTGAGTTATGTTTGGTTATGTGAATCATCGATGATGTGATATGTGATTGAGAAACATTGAGCTCATAAACCTGCACCTAGGGTAATTATGATTTAGTCAGAGATATGGCACAGGCCTGTATATAATGTCACCTCCCGCACCATATGCTCATATTGGATACAATTTAGGTGCACAGTCTTGTCGTACAGACCATCATAGGTGGTTCCGATTCGTAAGTGACTAGCGACTTATCGCCTAGCTATCATGAGAGAGTAGTATTAAGCATAATTATATTACACCCAGTCTTGTCGTAAATACCTTTTCATTGGTTCTAACTCGTGTGCAGTGTAGTGCCGTATAGGTCAAATTAGTGACTCCGACTAGATTGACCATTGAACTTCGAATTCAGCCGTACAGACTTCTACAGGGGTTCCAGCTAATATGTTATTTTCCTTGAATTTATTCTCACCTGAATTACCTATTCTGTTATATCTTGGCATGACATACTTATGATTATGAATATGTGAAGCATGATTTGAATTGAGATAATTACATATACATTTATGCATATGTCTATATTCTATTTCTAGGAAAATTACACATGTTTTACGGTGAGGGGTTAGAACCTTGAGAAATGAAATGGTTTTGTAAAACATTTGTTTTTGCCCACTCACGTTTTCTGTTTTGCGCCCCTCCAGGTTTTAGGTAAGCTTGCAGTTGGTGGCGTACGAGGATATCGGCGGCTCTGACATATTAAAATAATTGTAGGACATCTTTTGGTACTATATAACTAGTACTTGTCATACTGGACTGCACCTAGACTTTCTACACTCCAATTAGGTGTACTTATACTTGTATTTCACTCTTAGCACTTCTGGCTTATGAGTGCACATTAGTAACTTTCGGTTTTTATTTATTCATATATTTCTTATCCTTATTGCTTCTGCACTGTGCACATAGCTACGTCACCATCACGTGACAGCCAGCATGCCTTGATCTCGATCAAGGTGTGTCAATTAATATCGAAAGAAGAAAGATATACAAACATTACCAAAATATTACATGTCTCGCGTTTTTAGACACATATGTAATAATTAAGTTTACATAATCTAATTTGTCAACCAATTTTTTATATATTCTAATATGAGGCATGATAACTAACTCGTTTTTAATCAAGGAATCACAATACAACAATCAACATTCAACTCAATATTAAGCCAGAGACATTAAGCAAATAAATGCACTCTTTTCCACTATGCTAGAAGATTTTTGTGTTATTCATCCTACTTTTATAGTATTTATATACTAAAAATATAATTATAAATAAAACTAGTGGCCCCAAAAATCGGTGGCTCTAGGCGGTCACTTTAGGCCATCTCCAACCGAAAGAGAGCCAAAGGGCCATGTTTAGCCCTATAGCCCTGCAATAAATTATTTTTTAATGAACAGTGTCAGACCATATTTTATATGATCTTCAACCGAGAGGGTCAAGGGACCATAGGCCAAAACATAGTCCGTTTGACAAAAAACCCATCTCCAACCAAAGGGGGCTAGTTTTTAGCCCCCTCAATAATTTATTATTTTAATTGAATTAATATGGTTAATTGAATTAAACTACCATATTAAAATGAGGTTTTTGGACATATTTTGAGTGCCATTTGTCGCTAAATTAATAAGCCTCCGGATTTCTTACCTCTGAATACCATGTTACTAAGATGTATTCTAGGCATCACACGTGTATACCTTAATTGAGTGCCGATTGAAGAGGTTAAGATTTTAATTCTTCAAAGCACTATTAATCTAATACTACCATCTCAAAGTGACCATAACTTTAAACTCTATATTTTGACTAGATCACAAAATTGGAGGTCTTAAGGGAAATGTCAATCGCTACAATCATAATCAAACTATTTTCTTATTGTTTAAGCGTATTTATAATTGGTTAAGACTATGCTTCCATGACACACCCTAACCCGGAATGTCCACTAAGACTCCGAATCGAGCTGTGATGGCCAACACCTAGAAGGTGACGAAGCCATAAAGTGTAGTGATGTGGAAAATGTGAATAAATGTAAACCTAAAAGTGCCTAAATATAAGAGTGCACTGTGAGCGGGAATGAACCCCTTTCACACGTGATGTTAAAGTATAAGTAAAGTACAGTAGAGTGGATTGAGAATCATACCATCGAAGGTAATCTCCAATACCAAGATTTTCCACGAATCCTCGTCCATAAGAAATCTCAACTATTAAAACCTGGAGGGGTGAAAAACAACGGTGAGTGGTCCTGAAAATAAAGTTTTATAAAAACCTTTCTGAAAACATTGTAACCCCTTGCTATAAAACAAGTATAGTTTCCAAAATATACTTATTACATATAGTATAAAAAAAACTTACTGTAGCCTGCAAAAGCTCAAGAATTCATTACGGCACAATATCTCGTAACTAAGGGCAGGACATCCAAAATCACAAAATCTCAACAGTAATATAAGTAAAATCAGGTGCTCATCAATCTATACTAGCACACAAGTCGGAATCGCCTAATGCGACCTGTACAACTGAACTGATGCTCATCAATCTATGCTAGCACACGAGTTTGAGTCGCCTAATGCAACCTGTACGACAGGACTGGGTATAATTATAATATATGCTCTAGTGCTACAATCACGTGAAGATTGGCACTATTCGCAGTCACCTACAAGTCGAAGTTGCCTAATGCAATATGTACGATAGAACTGTCACCTACTTGGATCCAAGGCAAGCATGCGGTGAGAAGATGAACATACACGTGAAAAACTGGCCTTGACCCTGGGCGAGCACTAACACTGAGGCGCAACAATGATGAGCAGACTAAATAAATATAAGCATGCCATAACGATTCAATAATTCTAGTCAACATACTAACATTCATAGCCATAGATATAATTATGACATCAAAGATTACATACTATAACGTTTTAAAGTTTAGTGACGATCCAGCAGTCGAATCATCGATTCATTTAATGTCTAAGTGACAGTCTCTATCAAAACTATAGTCTTACGACGAGATTTCATCAATCGAATGTCACATATGGAATCAGGGTATCCAAATTAGTCTAGAAAGGGCAGGTGGGGTCTCGGCCCATGCGCCGCCGCACACGACCGCCGACTGCCTTGACTTATCGGAAAATTTAACTATTTCCAAAAATTCTCAAATTTTACAAGAGTGAAGATCTCAATGAGTAGAGTAAGTTTTATACATGTGGCCAAGTCCAATTCGGCCAAGAAACACCCGAAGTTTCCCAACGGTCGGAACCCTAGTTTTTGGTGTGTTTTGATTCGACTTCCATGTGAGCTCTGGCACCTCTACCACATCTTAGGCTTTGTTCCAGACCTTAAAAGAAGTGTTTTGGTGGTGGAGATTGATGTGATTGCCTTCGGAAATGGCCGATCGTCGACGTGGCCCGTTGCACCCACCGGTGCAATTTTTCGTGATTCCAAGCCTAATTTCTTCGGATTTGGGGTGGAAATGATAAGGAAAGGGTCATGGAGTACTTCCCAGGTGGTGGTTTGGCTTAAATCTCCAAAATTTGGCCAGCAGAACCCACGAATTCCATTGTTTCCAACTAGGTCGGGTCACAAAACGGGTGAAGGAGGTGACCCAGTTTCTTCCCCCTTCTTCTTTCTTCCCTCTTTTCCCTCCTTTATTTCTTCTCCTATTGGTTCCTTTCTTCCTCTCTCCTCTCCCATTCGGCAAACCTCTCTCTCTCCCCTACCGATTGGGCAGCTCTGCCCCTTCCTCCTTCCATTTTTTTTCTTTTTCCCACAACCTCTCTACTAATATTAAACTAATAATATAATAATTATGGGAAATATATAAAATAATAGATAGTAATATTTACAAAAGTGCTTTTTGGATTTGTAGTTCTTTAAAACCCTTATCGTAACTCCGGTTTCGATTCAGATTACGCTTACACGATCGTCCCATTGAGAACTTCAAGAGTACAGTAAAATAATAACTCGTACGCATCACGAAAGGCGGTCAACGAAAGTCAATAATCTAGCCTCCAGGGCATTTTCGTCAATTCACTCATTTAAAAATTTTATAAAATCGTAAAGTTAAGGACCGGTTGTCACATTCCAAAAATGATCTTGCCCTTTAATTTGGATTAATAAATTAATTATCAAAAATAATAACAGACTTCATGAATGATTGACTTAGGGCGATACAACGAATATTACTGAACCAGTTATAACCCCAAAGAAACTCAAATAAACTAATATTTCAATCTCGAAAACTTAATGAGGTCAAATAAAGCTTAAACATTAGAGCACGTCTAGTTCCCACCCGAAATAAATAATAAATATATAAGTTTTCGATGTGTTTGATCGTTTCCTTTTTCTTGACATGATATACAACCAAAGATCTTTGTGATTAATTTCGAAGAAAATTTAGTACATGAAGGTCATACCAAACAAAAGATTTTCTCACTTCACCAATTCATCACGCGATAATTGTTTATTAGATTGATAGTCAATTTTTTAAATACATGACAAATATTTATTGGACAGTAACAATACAAAGAATAAAACTTGATTGTATGACAAAATCTCCCCAAGAGGTCCATCTTAATATGCTTATTTAGACTTAGGAATCTCAATAGCAGCCTTGATGACTCTGTTGAGATATTTTTTTTATGCAATATGTATGTTTTCATGGTTTGGAACATTCATTATTTTACTTCATCTATAAAGATGTAAATAGCAAAATATAGGATTTTTTTTAACCAAGTGATATTATCTACACTAAAATGGTGGAGAGTAGGATAAACCTCACAATGAACTAACAATAATGTGGCTCAAATTCGTCTTTGGCGAGAATCAAACCTAAAACTTCTCATTTACAAATGAAAAAGAATATCATTAAATCGTAGTACTAAGTGATTTTATCTAAAACATGTGTTCATCTATTATTTATGTAGAATCTTAAGTGAAAGGACCACCATTTAAAGAAAAATTAGGGATTAGTTGTGGGGTCCAAACGACATCGAACTTCAACGACCTGAACCATCTATTTTTCAAATTGCACCTTATAGATCTTCTTATTAGTGAAATTCAGTTCAAATCCACTTAGTACTACAGTTTAGTGGTATTCCTCTTCACATGTAAGTGAGAGGTATTAGGTTCGATTCTCGCCAATAGCGAATTTGAACCACATTGTTGCTAGCCTATTGTGAGGCTAAGTCCACCCCTCTCCCTTATTGTAAATAATATCGTTTGTGCAAAAACAAAATTCAGTTAAAAAATTTGACGAACACTATGTTATAAGATACATTGAAATTTATTCGTGACAATTGAATGAGCAAATGTTTTTTAATTGAATTGAATTTTTGTAAGAATAATATATGAATCAAGATTTACAACCTACATAGTTCAGATAATTGAAATTCGATATGAAGTGGGTCCCGTAATAGAAGAAAATGAAAGATTTATTGTTCAAACCACATTGTAGGTTGGGTCCAAGAGTTGTTTGCCGCATGTCTTTGGAGTTGCTTCTTCCATTTTAAGTTATATATCACAAATCTCAAGACGTGATCATGTTGACAAGCACACTAAACAAGAAAATAATACTATTAATATTAGAGTGTTATAGTAGATTCAGATTGAAGAAAACTTTTCCCAAGTAAATTCATTTTGAAAACTTGACAGAATATTATTATAAACAAATGATTTCACTACTTAAAATAAGGAGGCTTTATGTGATAAAAATCAACACTTATCGAATTATTAAGTTTGTTAAATTAAAACAATATCAATGTAATTAGTTGTAACCGCTAATTTCTTTTGAAACTTGACATAAATTTGCACCAAAAAATATTTTCGATATAGTAGTCCATAAATTCAACTAATGAGAACCCATTCTATGGCACATCGTGTACGCCATGCCATCCCCTAGGCTGCTTGCTGCTGCTGATGAGGCATATACATACAACACATATCAGAGCCATAATCGTTGTTTATGGATTTTCTAATATATATATGTGCATATGTGTTTGAGAGCGGATTCGTGGTACTACTTCTCTACACAACTTTTGTTACATAACTTTTGGAGCCCACTTCATAAATATATTTTAATGATCTGAACCGTCTATCTTTTAGAACATCATTTGTATATAGATCATCCTTACAAAAAAAATAATAAAATAAAAAAGGGAGACTTTGGATGCGGTCCCTAGTTATGAATATTCTTTGACTGAAACCTTGTTGGTTTTCAATTTTTGATCGAAGTCCCTAAAATTAATGTGATAATTTATTTCTATGTATGTTACTATTTTTTTAAATTAAAAATTGAAAGTTATAGTTTTTTATATTAATGAGATTTTAAATAAAAAACCATAATTTATGGGATTAAAAATATTAAAATATAAATATACTATTGTGTGTGTGTATGTGTAAACATGGGTACATTAACCAAAAAATTATTACCAAAACATGGGTACATTATTCAAAATCACAACAAAAAAAAAATTAGGCTTAATAACATTAGTAAATTTCTTCAATTAAACTTGACATTGATACATTTTCAAATCAAAGAAAAAATAATGTACCCATATAAGTTTAAAAATTGATTAGAAAAAAAAAATTGAATAGATTTTATATAAAAAAAATAGTACATTTTACATATAATAAATTGGTATATTTAAGAATGAGTAAATTTTAAGATTAAAATTTTGAAAAAAATACATGAATGGATACAAATAATTAGCATGGGTACAAAAGAATAAAAAAATATGGGTACAAATACAAATAAAACTTTAAAAAATATGGCACAAAAAGAAATTAATATATGGGTACAAATTAAAACTGAAAAGAAAATTGGTACAAATTAAAAAAGGGTTGCAAATTAAAAATGGGTACAAACTAAAAATAAAAATATATGATAAAAAATTTAGCCATAAATATAAATATATTAATTGTAACATTTTTAACACTACATGAATATATTTAGAAATAAAAAATATTTTATTATTGAAATAATTAATGATGTTATTAATATCCAAGGACCTTGATCAAAAATTGAAAAAGAATAAGGTTTTAATCAATGGAGTAGCAAAATGAGGGATGAAAACCTAATTTCTCCAATAAAAAAAGACATTCAAAACTAATATGACATTCATTTGTAGTCACGAAAATGGAAGAATACGGTTCTATAAAGAAACCGTAACGATCATATGGTTTCATATTTGGTTGATTTTTTGTGGACATGATCTTTGAGAGAATATCTAAAAGCTAGATGGTTCGGATCATTGAAATACATTACGAAATGGGCCCAATGAAAACGTGTGTCAAAAGATGTGTACAAAAAATGATTATGAATCGTCCCTATATCTTGTGTATATGTGTATATACACAATTATAGTATATATATATACACACTACTGTTGTTTACGCAACTACAGCTGTCTAAATTTAGCAAGACATTATAATGATTGATGGTCCTATCTACACCTAATTGAGAGAGATATGCACCAAGTCAAAAACATGTGTATATGAATCATGTATCTTGTACCCTCCATGGTATATAAGACTTATCAGAGAGTGCCGTGAGTAATCTGGCATTCTTTTCCAATATCTCTTTCCATTTTATATAGATAAAATGTTTTTCTTTGCCTAAACATGTCACATACAAAATTAATTGAGAACGAGAAAATGGAGAACGTGTGAGCGAAAGAAAATGAGTGAGTAAACAAAATATACATCTCCGCTTAAGAATGATTGAATTTTTGTTCTTTAAAAGCTGTTATTGGCGCTAAATAAAAAAACTATCATGCACTCTAAGAAGTACAATTGTTGTTTTACATTTTGATAAATGAGCCATGCACATAATTTTCTTAAGAGCGCTATTAATAATTTTCATGCGTTCTATAGACTGGCTTGAGGTCGCTTATTTTAAGTTGCCATTAGTACCATGCCCATGTAAAGCAACTATGATAATCAAAGTAAATATATACCAGTGTTAGTGGTGGGATCAGGGCCGGCCTAGGCCCAGTGCAGGCAGGGCGACCGTTTGAGGCCCAAAAAAATTAGGGGCACCAAAATTATTAGGGTGATATATTTATATATGTTTTTATAAGAGTATAAATTTATAAAATTTGGTTCAAAGACACAGAAATTTAACTAAAAGTGGTGGTTTGTCATTTGAAAATAATGAGGAGGTCTTGGGTTCAAAACACCATGTGTGCTTATTTACTTTCCATTTTTTACAAATTTCTTTTTATAAGAGTATAAATTAATTAAAATTTGGTCCTAAGTTCGAAATGCTATGTGCATGTTTATTCTTTTCAATTTTTACAAGTTTTTGTTTGGTTGTTAATTTATTTTTAGTTACTATCTAGTAGCTATGTGGGTTGTTATTTTTAAATATTCGTTTTAATTCAAGTCTAATCTTCAACAAAGAATAATACGTAGACCAAATTTTCAAATTATATGACGTGTCATCAAAATGTTTAATTTAGTGTCCATTAATTAATAATACTTATCAATTAAAGACTCGAGAACATCATTATTTTTTAGTCCCATATTGATAAGGCTAGTAAATAAGAAAAAAAAACACCTCACGATTTATTCAAAAACACATTCAAAGTTCAGTTGGAAAACAAAACTCATCATCTATCTACTTGTAAGCCCGAAGTTTTTTTGTTTCCCTCTCTCAATACAAAATAAATTAGTTTTTCTGTGTTTCTAAATTATTGAATTTGAAATGTTTTTCTAAGTATAATTTTATTGATGTCTTATGTGTGAAAATAAATAATTTTCTTACATGAAGTTAGGGCATTTTATTTTACGTCGCCCCGAGCCTCAAAAATCTCTGGACCAGCCCTGGGTGGGATATTACGATGCATGCAAGTAAGAGGTTAAAACTGAAAAAATGAATATAAGAACAAAATTAACTTTGTTAATTCCATTCATTTGAATCTTCATTTCTGCCTTGCGGCTGTTTACATTTATTTAAGTAAAGAAGAAAATTATGGTGAAATTAGTATACTCCTACCTACTTAAATACACTTATCACATTGGGTGAGGAATTTTCCTCTTCATGATCTCTTGCATGCCAAAAAGAAAAAAATAAAAAAAAATAAAGGGAAGAAAAAGAAAACATGATATGGTTTGCATATCATGTTTTGGTAGGAAGACTCTTCTCTGTACACTTGGCTTCCTCTGCTGCAACATGTTTAATTTCTTGTATCTTGAACTTTCTGACTTTCGGAGGGCACGTCCCTAATATTCAGTGACTTTCAGTCATCTGGGATATTATTGGGACATATGAAAGCAATGAAGATGTACGATATATTTCTTTAAATCTCACGTGTTTATTTTATGTTGCTTATCTCTTTCGGCCAATAAGAAATGGACTTTGGAGTGGTGGGTTTCTTCCTCATGCATGAAATGGTAATACATGTCAAGTAGCTAGCTTGAACGGGGAGGGAGGGTCTAAAAGTTGGGGACTTGGAATGTTTTTGGGAGTTTATGATTTATGGGGGTTTTATATGATAGTTTTAGGAGATAATCTGATGGGCAGGCCATTATGGGGAAGAGCAAAAGGGCCATACTGTATGCCATTTTGTGCACCAACCATAGACCACCTGCACGATGCCACATACACAACATGTCAGCCACCTCCACAACCAGATCAACAAATTAAGTTAAAGCAGGAGGAGGAGGTGCTAGCAGCTCTGCGGTGCTGCCACTGCCACAGGCACAGCACAGCCACTGCCACAGGCACAGCACAGCCACTGCATGCCTACCCTCACCCTCAAGATTCAAAACTACCAAAATAAGTGAAAATACCCACCTGTACTTTGTTGTTAGATGGTGTAAAAAGACCAAAATCTCCAGCTTGGCTAATTCGTTCCCTGGACATGCGTGGGTCCCGCTACCAAATGGCATGTAGGTATAGGGTTTTGGAGCAATCTGTGTCACACAATGACATAAAGGTGATGAGTCTTTATCCACTATACATCTATCTCCAACATTAGCCATTATATCTGTTGAATGAATGATGAGTTGTGTACCTCAAACCTGGAGGGATCAAATTTGTCAGGGTCAGGAAAGATTTCTGGGCTGTGGTGAATGTTTCTGAAAAGTGGTAAAACTTTCCACCCTTTTGGTATCAGATAACCTGAAAACATATCCATATTTGAGATCATCAGCAAACAGATTTTAACTTTCAAGTTAAAAAAGGTGAAAAAGTAAATCATTGGTTTGGTAATTAGTGACCTTCATATTCAACATCCTCCACAGCTTCCCTGAAAGTGAAAGACAAAATGGAAGCAACTCTTAGTGTCTCCTGAATCACTCTACAGGTCAAGGGCATCTTTTTGGTATCTGCCCAACTCAGAACTTTCTCCTCTTCTTCTTCTTCTTCTTCTTCTTCTTCTTTTGACCTTATTATTGCTTCTTGCTCTTCCTGTAAATATGACATCCCATTCAACTTAATTACAACCTAAAAATGGAAATTAGAATGTTTTTAAATAAAATAAAGGGAATTGGATGATTAGAATGCTTACAGTGACAGCTTGAAGAACGCTTGGGTTTTCCCCAAGGTACTTGACAATCCAAGTCAAGACGCTGGCTGTGGTGTCACGGGCAGCGAAGATGACCCCAATGACGTTGTCGGCAATTTGTTGGTCAGTGAGACCTTCTTTGTCACCCATGAATGATCCCAGAAGATCCTTGTGGTCCTCCTCCTCTAACTGCATCCTTTGCCTCCTTGTAGATATAATTTTGGCCAAGATCTGAGCCAGCTCCTTCCTTGCTTTCATTGATTTGTGAAACAGTGTGCCTGGAAGATTAATGGGCATTGAATTGTAACCCTTCTCAAGAATGTAGTAGCACCTCTTCAGATCCTCTCTGTACAGAATCTCATCCTTACCAAATATAGAAAGGAGTGCAACATTGAATGTGAACTGCACCACCAATAATTGTTTATCAGTCCAACAATTTAATATGGAATGTGTTATCCACACATCTCATTTTAATTATCACACATCCTGGATAATTTATGTTCGTTGATCTTCTGTCCGACGATCTAAAATTAAAAAGATGTGTGGGAGTAAAATAGAATAGGTGGATATCACACCCTTTAATATTATATAAAATAAAAAATAAAAACAGAAAATTTTTTCTCCTCAAACTGTTAATCCTGTCAGACTCAGACTAATCTAGATGACGGTCAATCTCATCAGACTAATCACCTCAATTTTTAACGTTAGTCTTTACAGGTCTAATTCTGTCTGTTTTGTTTTGCTTTGCTCTGATGAGGGAGTGGGGATGTTGCTACAATAACTCACCGTTTTCATTTCTTGGAAGGTGTTGATCAAGCGGCCTTGGCAGGACTTGAGAGAGTCTTTGGCAATGGATTCAATGTCAGGGACGATACTTCTGATGGCTTCCGGCATGAAGGCACGGAGGACAAGCTTTCTCAATTTGGCATGGTAATCTCCTTGGTGGAAAAAGATGGCTTCTTTCCCCAACATCCTCTCTTTGCTCGCCGGAAAAGTTGGCTTGAACAGATGGGCTCGAGAAAGCACAAATTTCGCCGCTTCGGGCCTCGAAATCATCACACAGGGACAACCCAAGATGTGGGTTTTAAAGATTGACCCAAACCTATCAATTAAATTAAAACACATCATTAGTACATAAAACCAACTAGTCGGTGAATTAAGCAAAAAACTTAAGAGCGATGTGGGTTTGGGACGAATGAAATGAATTATTACCTCTTTTGTTTTGAGGCAAAGAAGACATTTGGGTTTTGAGAGTAGAGTTGGAAGGTTTCTCCAATGTAAGGCCAGCCTAAGGAACCCGGCGGAAGTGGGATTTTCCGGCGGTTCGGAGTGAAGAGCTTGGTGATGAGGGAATTGATGACAAAGAGGAAGAAGACAACAAAGGCAAAGATGCAAAACATGGAGTTCAAGAGATTCAATTCCATTAAATTTCTTGTTCTTCTTGGAATTGAATTGAATTAGTAACTATAAACTGGTCAAGTACCAGCAGAAGGAGAAGAGGAAGAAAACAACTAGTTGTGTTGTGAAGAAAACAAGTGAAGTAGTGGGAGTATTTATAGAGGGTGCTGGGTGAGAGGAAGAAGAGAGGAAGTGAGGAGGTGTTTGTGCTCCTTTCAATTACAGCTCGAATCCCACACGCACGCGGAATCTCCCTCCAGCTCATTCTTACGCTTTCACTTGTTTAACTAATTTTAATCGCTCCTTGTTTTCTTTATTTCTAGTTTTAGAAAATCCGGGACGTTGGTCTAGTGAAAAGCGAGAAAGGTGTACAATATTTATTTTGAATTCAAAATTTTAAGGATGTATTTTTTAGAGTCACCGATTCTGTTTTAGCATACTGTTTAATTTGAAGATCAATTGTACTCTAACGCCTATGTGTTATCGGAATTGCATTGAATGTATAGTGATATCATATAATTTTTATATCAATGTGCAGTGGAAGAGATTTTTTTAGAGTGTCCAGAATGTGATTTGGTAAACTACATGTTATTGTACAAGTAAATTTTCCTTCACGTATATAATATATCACTCGTATTTCGAATACACTAAAAAATTTCTCATGCAGTGGAAATCTTTGTATATTTTAACCAAAAAATGTTATAGAGAGCGAGAGAGAGAGCGGAGAGAGAGGGAGGAGAGAGAGCACGTGTAGAAGCAATGGGAATGCATAAAGAATGTGAACCGTGGGACTTTCCTCATTTACGAGTTTGACCGTACGACGGGGCGTTAGTGAATCACGAAATAAGTGCGGGCTTTAAAGTTTATTACCAGGAGGAGGACACGTACACAGACACGCACGAAAGGCTTAAATGCAAAAACACCTCTTTGAGCAATACATAAGGCAACCTAACCCTTATCTCATCCCCCCATCTTCCCTACTCTTTTTGAGGGAGGGCAGAGAATAGGAGGCAGATTCTCTGCCCTCCCACTTCCTTTGCTTTTCGGTGCCATTTTGTTTATACGATCATGTGGTTAAATCATGTTAATATTTTATATTATTATTTATTTTTATTTTATTATCTTTATAAAAAATATATATAAAATGTTGACGTGACTTAATTATGATCACACAATACGGAAGAGCAGTGGAAGTAGGAGGGTAGAGAACCTGCCTCCCTTTTTGAGATATTAATACTATTTGCACTGCATTTACGCACTCATTCTAATTTCTACTTTCCACCAGACCTCCCACGTAGGGATTCTTTTAGCATGAGTTAACTAACTACATATCCAGCTATATTTTTTTTAGAGTTTTAACGAAACACTTTTGGTATCGTTTACTTTTAACGAAAATGACATTTTTATTCTAAAAAGTCATTTATGGTACTATTCACTTACAACATTTTTTTGTCATTTTGATTAAAACTTAAAGTTTTCAAACATTTTTCATTAGTTTTTCTTTTTTTTTTGGGTGTTATGAAGTATGAGATACTTCATGCATTTAATTGTTAGATTTTTATTTAAAAAAAAAATCAAGTTAACGGTTAAAAAGTCAGAAGTATTCTATAATCTAGCGAATTATAAAAATTTTGCTTAGTTAAATGGCATTTTTTTTAAACTAATTTCAAACGAGATTTCAAATCTAATTCCTATTTCTCTTTTATTAAAGAAAAGGAGTAAGAGCATCTCCTTATAAACTTGCTCTTGCTTAGTTATTTTATAAAAAATAAAAACCAACTAATTTTGCTCCAAGACACTTAAAAAACTAGTTACTTTAGCTCAATGAATGGTCACTCCCTAAATTAAACTTGGAGGAAAGAGATCTTAATAGTAAACTAGACATTAAAAATATTAAACTCTCATAGTATTTAACAATTTTTTATAAATTATTCATTGTTGTTGGAAATGATAAGTTAAATTAGGTTAGCCAAGACAATTCTGACGTTATTCACTAGCTAAATTAACAAAAGTTTAAGGATAACAAAATTTTACACCTTTAATTTTTGGGATGATTTTTAATATGGGCTTGAAGTTTCAATTTTCTCATTTACACTTAAAGATTTTTAAACTGTATCAATTTAAGTCTTTAGTCGAATTGATGTTTTTACCATTCATTGAATTGATTGCACGTTGTGCGTGAGGCCTTTAAAATGGCTAACGTGTAAGCCAAATTTGCACCATATTGACAAAAAATTAATCAATTTACGAAGGACTAGATGTTCAAAGAGAAAAGATATAAATTGATACAATTTCAAAATCTCAAGCTTCAATGTGAGAAAATTAGAACCACATGGCTCGTTTTGAAAATCATTTCAAAGCTAGAGAGTGTAAGGTGTAGTTAACCTAATGTATAACAAGCCCTTAGAGGATCTAACTACATTTTACACCTTCTAGGTTTGAGGTAGTTTTCAAAATGCACCATAAGGTTTCAATTTTCTCATATCAGATCCTCAAGTTTAGAATTTGTATCAAATTATACCTTTCATTCCTTGGAATGTCTAACCCTTCATCAAATTTATGAGATTTTTTTGTCAATATAGTGCAAATGTGGCGTACATAGCAGTCCATATACGAGTTCCATACTTACCATGTTAGTAATTGAATGAATGATCAAACAATCAATAAGACTGAAGACTTGGTACAATTTAAATAGCCTGTGGTGCAATACAAATTTTTTTTTTTTAACTTCGTGGTCTATTTTGAAAATCACCCAAAACCTTAAAGATGTGAAATATAGTTAACTCTAATAAAGTAATTAGTCGAAAAAATGACAAAATTATCATGCAATGTGATCAAGCATATAGCATAGCGAAGGGAAAGTCTGTTTGTGGATTCTCAAGCATGAAAGTTTTCTAGTCTCAGATGTTATGTCGCCAAGTAAGGAACCTCTTCTCAACCTGATGGCTAAAGAGAACTGAGGAGAAATATGACAAACATAAGCCCATAAACAATGAAATCCAGCATTTACGGCTTAGGCTCCAATCTCTGATTTGAACCTAGTTAGTTTCAAAGAGATCAACACGAATCTGTATTTTGAGCCTATAATACGATGTTTCAAAGAGAACTCTTATCTTGTAAGTGAAGGAATTTCATGACTTTATTGTGTGGGTCAACACCTTGACATTCTCATATGCTCCCTTACATTTTGCAGGTGAACAACACATATTGGATAACTCAGAGTATGTATGGTTGTTGGACTTCACTCATAGGTGAGCTAATATAATATGTTTCACCCTTAAATTAATTGGCAACTGGAAAAGTGGCATAATCACTTATAAACTCGTGCAACATTCCATGACATTTCAATGTGGAAATGGACAACACATAATTTTTTTGAGGGTTTTGTTGGAACGTTGTTACTTTCATATTTTTCTTCTAATAAGGTGTTGTTATAGCAACGCTAGGGTCTGAGATAGTTTATAAACAATCTTTAGCTCTACTTTTAGGGTCGTGTATTCATATCATTATTCATTAAACTTTTGTAGTTTTTGTCAGTTTTCTTGGTGGATTTTTTTTTTTAATTTTGACAAGCTATAATATATTACATAAAATTCAAATAAATTATGATAAGCAAGATTTAACAGTAATTTAATGCAAAAGTGAAAGTGCACTGCTCTAACTAATTTAGTTAAACTCCATATCAATATACAATAAGGTTGCACATAATTTAGTATATATAAATTTTCCAGATTTCTAGTAAGCCGCCATGTCCGCTAAGAATATAGATAGGTTAACAGATTGACAGAGATTTTACAAGATATACTATACAACTTAACAAGGAACTGATTGAAGTAGGATTATTTCCCCTCCTCCTTCTATTCTTTTTCATCTCCTTCTCTCATATTTTTTATTTTATTTTTTTCTTTTTATAAAAAATTAATATAAAATATTAACGTAATTTAATCATGACTATTCAAATAGAAGGTAATGGAATAAGAGAAAAAAAAAAGAAAGGATAACTTCCTACTCGGAACTGACCAACCTGCGGTCAGAAGAACTGAACTCTCGGTTTCTGTAACTCTCTGCTTCTTGGTAACTCGAAGATGTGAGAAGTCTTTTCATTTTGTCAACTGGAAGACGTCAAATTCCAGGTTCCGAGTCTTGGAAACCTGCATGCAGTATATAAACAAATAAGTTCAATTAATAAGCTCATTAGTTGGGCCTTCCATCAGGCTGACCACGAGGACGAGGATTGTCTGCTCTTTTTGTTCTCGTGTCCTTATGTGCCTTCTTATTTTATGTGATCATGATTAAGTCACGTTAATATTTTAAATTATTTTTTTATAGAGATAATAAAACAAAAATGAATAGTAATATAAAATGTTGATATGATTTAATCGTGACCACACAAATAGAAGGGCATGGAAGGGCACGAGAACAAAAAGTGCAGACAATCCTTGTCCGACCATGAGATGAGAATATTGAGGCTTCCTCTTAAATGCTCCAAAATTGAGTTCTTCTGATCTATTTAGCTGCTTGTGATCTCATCTCACTAGAGAATAATAACAAAGACCCGTCTTGCTTGAGGTTTTTCGTAGACGCTCGGTACAAGAAAATTATGGTCATTCATTGTTTGATTTTAACTTCCCGATAACGATAACAGATCATTTAATTTTTATTGTTGGTATATTTTTTTATTGTTGAATTAGATTGAGTGGTGGGTGATCATTCTTGATAAATAGTCATTTTAGCATTTCTTTGCAAAACTTTATCCGTTTATTTTATTTATTACAAATGAATGTCTTAGTAATTTTAAATTTACCCTTTTTTTTTGTAAAAATAATCTATGAATGATATACTAAAATATAGACAAATCATATTATTAAAAATAAAATTTACAAAATATATGTCAAAATGTGTCTAAAAACGCGAGTCCTCAAATCTTAACCTGCATATGTATATATTTATAGGACCCAGCTTCTCTGCCCTCCCACTTCCCATACACTCTCATCCTCTCCTATTTTGTATGGTCACGGTTAAGTTACGTCAACATTTTATATTGATTTTTTTATATTGACTTAACTGTGACCATACAAATAAAAGATGATGAAAATGTATGAAAAATGGGAGGATAGAGAAGCGAGGTCATATTTATATGGCAACGCTAAGTTGGTTGTACATAAATGAAATGTGACACCTGCAAAATTAAGTTTCAGCCGATAGGGTAGAGGTGACCAGGTGTCGAGTGTATCCATACAATAATACAAACGTCCCATTTGTTTTTTGGACAAAAACCGTCCCATAAGTATGTGAGCTAATTAAAAGGACGAAGAATTCCATCCAAGAGAAAGTCAAGGGGTGATCGATTGCCAACTTTTTACATTAATGAAGGGAAAAGTAAAGGGTCATCATCATAAAAGTTTGTAGCTGATGAGAGAAAATACAAGTTTGAAAGTCATGTCATATATAGTTAAGGAAGCAGGCTGCCATAAGTCATATCCAAACGGCCACAAACATATGTTTTGTTTTTCTGTGGATGGAATTGGAGGTCATAATATTTGAATAGGATTTGAACATATATGCAAGTATAAACCTGGAATATATCTCGGTGACAAGTTTTACAGTGTGAATTTACTTAGCAAGCATCAAAGTAATTGGTTGTTTAGAAGATAAGTCAAGTGGGTGAAAATTTCATCATCTTATGTTGAAATTTAATTGGGCACACCCTTAAGTTCTGAATAGTAAAGAAGATCCCACCCCAAACGGACTGGTAGAGAAAATCACCTTGAATGACAAAGGGGTACCATTATATCTCTATATATACAAACAATGACATATCCAAGATTATAACATTAGGGGGTTCTAATCAGGGTATGCTAGGCGTTAGTTAAGTGACGGACTAGGACCTAGCACCTATGAGCTAGATGGGCCTAGACGGATTCAAGTAAATTTATTATATATAGTATAAAATAAGTGTCTAGTTACACTTAAAAAAAAACTATACTTGTATTGAGAATTTGAATTTATTATTTTAATTCGGTTGATTATTTAACATATAACATAAAAAAAAATATCATAATTTATGCTTTAGTATTTTATTGATTTTGATGGTATGAGATGAAATTTCAAGTGATTACGAGTTTGTAATACTTTACAAAATATTTTTTAGAGACCGTATGAATTTATAGTGAAAATGAAAATAAAATAAAAAACAATGTCATACATATGGTATAAAAGGTATTAGTTGAGTAATAACCATCCCTTTATTGATTAAAATGTTAGGTGACACAATTTGATTAGACAATAATTTAAAAAGAAAAAAAAAGAAAAAGAAAAATGGAGAGTTGGTCACTTGGGAATGTAGAGAGATTTCTTCTTTGTTGGAACCAAGGTCGAAGAACAATAGAGTCATGTTGGTCTTCTATGTGTTCGTCTTTGTCTAAAATCAGATATTTCTTTTTGATTCAAAGTTTCTGTTGCACAACTTCTGCACAACCATGGTGCTCTTCTGTATTCCACCACCTATCCAACCATTTGGTGGTCCATGAAAGTCCTCACATGTACGGATGGGTAAATACACATCGGTTATGGGTAACTGCGGTTACCCGCCCATTTAAATTTCACGGTTACGGTTATGAGTAACCGTTTAGATAAATAAACGGTTATAGGTATAACCGTTTACCCGTGAAATTTAAATGGACGGTTATGGGTATTAACCGCGTTTATAAACGGGTAACCGTTTACCCGTTTATTTTATATATGTAAAATTAACACAAACCATGTTTCCTATCGGACAAAACTTAGATCAATGCTTTTGACTATAGTGCATGGTTTCTGAAGCTAATATAAGATAGTTTTCCTTAAAGACTTTAAATTTTATAGTCCATTATATATATTATGCTAATACTTTACATTCCGAGTTAAATAACCCAAGAATATGTCTTTTAACAATTTTTGTAACCCAAGAATACTTAGCAAATTTTATATTACCTTCATTGATAACAGTTAAAAATATTGTTTGTAAAGTANTTTGTAAAGTATTATTTCAATTATTAGAATGGTATAAAGACTTAAAAAATTAAAATGCGGAAATGTATTATGAATGTACTTATAACGGTGTTTAATTGTCAGAAAAAAAAATTATGACAAATTTTTCTTTTTTTAATTTTCAAGTTGTTAAAAAAAACACGTAGACGGGTGAAAAAATGTAAATGGTAAAAAAGAAAAGATAAACGGGTTAAAAAATGATAAATGGGTAAACGGGTACTAAATGGTTATGGTTAAATATAGGTACGTAGTTATGGGTATGGTTAACTATTTATAAACAGTTATGGGTATGGGTATAACCATTTAGGCAATTACCCAACGGGTAAACGGTTATACGGGTATAAGAATAAACGGTTTATGGATAAATAACCGCGATTACCCGCCCGCAACCGTTGCCCATCCCTACTCACATGCGATTCTTTGAACTTCACCACCCGTTTATAAATGGATCCACCATAGTATACAACAAATACAATAAAATTGAGTTTACAAATACTTCTAGGATACACTCATTGTGCACAATAAAGATTGGGCAATTGGATATGTGACACACCCCAACCTGAATCAGGGCATGCTGGCCATCACGTGAGGGTGACGTAGCCATGTGCACAGTGCGGAAGCAATAGAGATATAAGGAATTACGAATAAACAAAAACCAAATCAACTAAAGTACTAGATTATAAGGTGCAAGAACGAGATTAAGTGTGAAATACACAACTAGAGCATAAATAGCCTAAGTGTAGTCAAGCATAACAAGTACTAATTATACAACACCTAAAGGTGATCCTACATTTATGATGTTCTGTCAGAACCACCGTCAAAATCCCTGTAAGCCACCAAAGCACTTCTACCTAAAACCTGGAGGGGCGCAAAATAGAAAGTGTGAGTGGGCAAAAACAAAACTTTTCAAAATCATTTCATTTCTCAAAAGTTCTAACCCTTCGCTGTAAAACCTGTATAATTTCCCAGAAAATAATAGTAATAATAGCTATATCAAAAATCATACTTAAGATGAAAATCCATAGAAGTATACAATTCCAAAGTATCTCAATGCAATGCCATAAGTAATCCAGGCAAAATATATCAATGTCAAATATTGCATCAGCCAAATCCCTCTAACTCAATCTGCACGGCTAAATATATAGCTCATAACCAATCTCAATCATATCAAATCAAATCTTGCACACGAGTCAGAACCACCTAAAGTGGTCTGTACGACAAGACTAGGTGTAAAGTAAATATGCTCTAGTGCTATGATCACATGAAAGTTGTGCGAATAATCGCGGGTCACCTACGAGTTGGAACCACCTAAAGTGGTCTATACGACAAGGCTATGCTCCTAACTTGGATCCAAGGTGAGCATATGGTGCGGGAGGTGAACATCATGTGAATGACTGTGTCCTAACTCTGGGCGGGAGCATTAACACCGGGGTGCAAGTTTATGAGCTCTTAATACATCACATCATATCTCATATAACTCAAGCAATCTCATATCTTAAATTTATGAACTTACCTAGCACTTACCTGTGCGTCCGCAACACCAATCATAAATATATGCAACTACTAATGCATAAATAAAATAAGCAGATACTTTGCATGGCATTTCAAAATGTACAATCATTCAATTTCATTTTCTGGGAAAAATCTCAAGTATATGCGGAAAACCAAAAGCCCACTCACTGATATGTCGAAGGGTCATAGCCCTCGAGCCTTGATTGATGGAGCTCGTCCTCAGGATAGATCTCACCTATATGCAAAATAATTGAATAAACATTATTTAAAGCATATACACAAAACTAGGAAATAACTTCTCATACATTACTCAAATGGGGTATTTGAATATACCACCATGATCTACTCAACCTCAAGAACATCTCTATATTTTTAGAAAAAAATTTCATGACCCCACTTGCCCTCACACGCCGGCCAAGGCACAGCCAGACGCACGGCTCACGCGCAGGCACATGCCTGGCACACCAAACAGATTCCCTAATGGCATTAGGGAATATTCCGTTAAATATAAGCATATACCGTTAAATATACCTGACACCGTCAAACACCGTTAGGAATATTCTGTCAAAGTTGACGGAATATTTGTCTTCTTCTCCAGCGAGTCACCGGATTTCGTCACCGTTGCTGGAAACTGGGAAAAATTTCTAAACTTCATATCTTCTTCATTTCTCAACCAAAATTCATGAAACTTAAACCAAAATGAAGCTTACAACAAGAATAACAAAACCTTACCAAATTTAAGCCCTAAAATTCACAGAATTGTGCTGGAAAAACGCACGATAGTCCGGCCAACTTTACAACTTGTCGAACCCGAGACTCCCGATGTCCAAATCACTCCAAAGTTATTTCTCGAGTTTCATGAAGGTGTTTTAAGGCTCCTTATAACCTTAAAATTCCTTGAAAACTTCACAATCACGAGTACATGAACAGTACTCCAAATCGGGGTTCTTGGGTTCTCGGGTTTTCAAAGGTTTCTCGTTTAACCACAGGTATAGAACAACTCATGAGCTTACTAGGAGTTCAAAGATGCCAACTACACCCTCGATCTGTGACTAGAAGTGTTGGCTCGGAAGTTGTCCGTACATTGTACGAAAAATGGATGAAATCCGAGAGAAGGAGAGAGAGAAGGGTCAACGGGTTGCTTGGGTATGTGTGAGTGGTCATAGTTTGGCCAACCAAACCAAAAACAACTAAGACGTTAAGTTCTAATTGGGTCCAAGTACTTAGGAAAGAAAATAATTGGTCCACAACCACAACTTAAACCACACAACACCACAAACGCTCAAGGGTACTATAATCATTTCACACTATCAATGAAAAGTTTCAGGACGGGCTGTCACAATATGTTTGCAACATTCAAGTGTTAAATTAACCAATTTTGAAAAAAAAAATGATGTGTTTAATCTGGCGCCAATTGCCATGAAGTTTTTGTAGAATTATCAGAGAGACAGGCCATACGGCCCACTTCCAACAACACCAATATTGTCACCAACTTGGTAATTACCACCTACACAATCCGTTAGGTGTGGGGTTTTATTACAAAAGGCCTTCGTAATAGTTGGAGTGGGATTAAGATATTTAAACTCTTATTTTCTCATTGATATGATCAATGTGAGACATTTCAACACGCCCCCTCACATGGGACCCAATTAGTGGGTCACACATGGGAGATCTACACATCGACAATTACAACCACGTGGAGCCAAGGGGACTCACCCTACACTCGGGGCCAAGGGACCCACCATCATCACACGGGGCTAAGGGACCCACCCATCACGTAGTAGTATAGTACGAGCCCGCTCCCTGGATCTGATACCATGTAGAATTATCAAAGAGACGGGGCCATACGGCACACTTCCAACAATACTGATATTGTCCCCAACTTGGTAATTACCACTTGCACAATCCGTCAGCTGTGAAGTTTTATTATAAAAGGCCTCGGTAATAGTTGGAGTGGGGTTAGAATATTTAAACTCTTATTTTCTCATTGATATGGTCGATGTGAGACATTTCAACAGTTTTGTCATTGCAATGAGACAAGTCACAACTCGATAAATTATATAGATTGAGGATCCTCGCCAGATCCTCTTTATGAGGATGCCGAGGATTCTCAAATCACATATGTTCATTGTGCATCGTGCGATCAGAAATTATTGTAAATTTTTTTTAATTAAAATTAAATATAAACAATACCTAACGAAAACTGATCGCACGATATACGATGAGCGGATATGATTGGAGAATCCCCATGATCCTCTCTATTATATATATCGAACTCATGATCACCATTATATTATATTTTCCTACCCAATCAACCGTATGGGTTTTACAAGTAAGTGGGAAATATGAGAAAGATTTTCTTTACGAAAGTTTTTACCTAATCAAATGCAAATACATATTTTATATATATATAAAAAGGAGGATCAATCAAACCTAGGCAACTGGAAACTCTATACTTTGGTTATTGATTAAAAAAAGTTGAAGAAGGTCAATTCTTATATTTGTGGTATTTAACTATCATTTATAAAATCTAATCTGTTAAGGTTGAAAGTTGGAGGCTGATGAAGTCATGTCGTAGCACTACATTAATATTCAACCTATTTGATAAAATATCGATAACTTTAGCATACCAGATCACTTTGCAAGTATTTAAAGAGTTAAAATAAACGTAGTCAATTTAATTTGGAACATCTGAATTGGATTATTTGGCTTCTTTTTCCTTTCCTTTTGGTGAGTGTACTCGATCGGTTCCAGCTATCATTCGTATATTAAATAGATTGAGAGGTCGACTATTGTGATATTTGAAGTGGACAATCGTTCACCTTTGATAGTGTATATAGCTGCATGTCCAAAAAGGAAAGGCGCTGCATGCCAAAAAGTTTTGCTGGATTTTGCTCTTGGACCAAACTTCTTCAAATAATATTTTTTTTTAAAGGAAAACCTTGTGGATTTCCACCCATGAATTTTTTTAACAATTGAATCGTATACATGTTAATCCATCATTCGTAGATCATTTTTATTAAAAAAATAGACAAATTCAGAATAAATGAATACAAGGTTTGAAAAAAACACCAAACTGACAAACATTTAATCCAATGGTCTTATGGTTCTTAATTTAAGTGGTTTTTGCATATATAATCTTTGACAAAATTCCTAGTATACATACGATTCAATCGGTAAAATACAATATGAAGTGATCGATATTAAAGTATCTCTCAAATAAATTTATTTGAACGATCCATCAACGGTTGGTGATATAGAAATGTTCCTCAAATACACACACACACACACACACACACACTCTTATATGGGGACTCTGCATAAAAACAAGATACTCCTCCCTCCCTTCAATTCGGACTATGTGATCCACTGCAAACCAGAAAAGGTCTAAAATCTTTTAGAAGAGATTGACTCTATCATAACTGTTGCTAGCTAGCTAGCAACCCCTTGCAACCATATAAAGGGCAAGTGAACCCCACAGAATCAGCCAAAACGCACAATTGATCATATCTTCCTTACCTTTTTATGCTATGTAATGTGACCTACACAAATCAACAAAACAATTATGGGAGATCAGATTGCAATCTTTCAGCTGGTAAAATGTTATCGAGTATCAATCCCACCACTATTATAAAATACTAGAATATTCATATTGGCCATATGCCAAGCTACGTATAGGTACTAAAAAAATACGCAAATTGACTAGAATCATTCTGTCTATATTGGATACGAAACTGATGATACTTGAGTATTACCAGTTGTAAAATCTTTTCTAATTCATTAACAGGGCCAGTTTATTGGGGCTTTGTTGTCACTTGCTCGTAAGTGATTTTGTTAAAAATGGTTTTCTTGATGCACAAAATGGAATCAGCATACAGTGTGGTGAAGTGGCATTCGCGAGGGCGTTCCAGTAAAGGATAGATGAACAAGGTAACCTGCAAGGAAGATAGAGTATCAAAAGGTACCAGTGTGGTACCGGTCAAAGAGCCTTCAATGTTTAAGTTAGTAGAGCATGCTTAAAGCACAGCAAGGGCAAGTTTAGTGGTAATATAGTGTTGAACGGCAATTAGTGATTACCCTTAGAAGAGAGTAGAGGTTACCCTTTTATAGAGCCAAAGTTAGAGGAACTTTGCTGAGCTAGCCAAAGTGGGATTAAATGAGATTAAATTGGTGTTGCCATTTGTCACGTTGTGCTTGGTCTCATTAGTTGGAGGAAAATCTCTCATTAATTATGGGGATAGTAAATGAGTGAATGCCACGTGTCATAGCCCTTCGCTTGTTTTGGGGTTAGTTCGTGTGCTTTAGTAGGTTCATGATGTTTTATAGTTGACTGGTACTCGGTCCTTTCAGAGTCCATTAAATATGATACAAACAAATCTCATTATAAACAAGTTGAAATCTTTACTAAAATTTCAACTGCTTCCTCAAAAGTGTTTCCTAAATAATGGAGGATGGAGTTGGTTTTAATGTAGGAGAGTTAAAAGAAGGAAGCGCCATTCAATATTTACGGTTAAAAGATTATTTGTTAGTGACATATCCCGAAAGTGGATGTTTTAAACTTTTTACGCTTTTCGGAGGGATGCTACTTTCATTGGCGTGTTACTTTTGGGCTCGTAATATATGAGTTTGGAGAAAATCATGAGTCATGCGGTCCTATAAAAGGTGTTCCTTTCCCCCACAAAAATGGCTTAAGCCATCTTTTGTAGAAATCCGTTGAAGCAATTCTCCACAAAAGTAGCTTGAAAATTGATTCAATGACGTAGCAAAAGATTTAAGTTTTTACGCTAAACGTATTCATATGTTCTTTTGGTTCGCATAAACTGCTCTTAGCTATTCCATAAATAGTGCCAAACATTTCCTACTCAAAAATCAAAATCAATTGACAATGGTTGGGGTGTCTCATAACTTTACATATGGTGGTACAATATTTGACATTCCTAATGTGGAATTTGGTCTAAAAAAAGTTTGCAATATTTATGCACATATAGGCCATAAAACACCAAAGAAGAAAAGCTAATTTCTGTAGCAATCATCCACTCATTGTCTCCCCAACCATGAGTAGGGATCAGCACCCCAACTTAAAGTCCTCTAACTTGATCATTGTGGACATGGTTGTAATTATCTTGTGAAATGAACCTTGCTTTTTAAATAAACCAAGGAAACAAAAGCGAGACTACAATTTTATTCATTTATTTAAAATTTTATTGGTGCTTTCTATAAATAATATACATATGTAACGTGAGCTCGAAATTTCATTTTCTCTGAGAACATGGTGAATTCTTAATTGAAAATGTACAATTTCTAATATACAAGAGACGAGGAAGATGTCGCAGATTTAAGAACCAAAGCCATGATCTAACATTTAATTCATGTCCTGATAAGAAAACTAAAAAAATAAAAAACACTTAATTCATGTCAACGCGTGTTGACGTGTCTAAAATGTGTCTAAAATGTGTCTAAAATGTGTACGTTTGTACGTATATATTTGTATTTATGTCAAAAGTCATAGTTCTTATCTATGGGGCCCAAATCAAAACCAGAGGACTCCCAGTTTGTAGAAAACCACCTTGATTCCTTGAAAGGAAAGTCCCCCAGTTTTGTTGCAATTTGCAGCAAGGACTTAATAAAATGTTCGGATTCAGATAAGTACAATTACTTTTTGAGAAATGGTTGGCAGGGATAGGGGGGTCATCGGTCATCCACTATATAGTATGATAATCCCCCCTTGCTCAAAACTAGTCATTTTATTCCTGGTTTCTCTTGATCATGCATTGCTTGATTCAACGTTAATTATTTGTTATGCTCCCTCTCCTTGTTTGATGCAAACTTCTTTATTTTCGAAAGAGACAGAAGGGGATGGGATGGGATCGGACTGGAGACAAAAACAATTCCAACTTGCCCTACTACCCTATACATGTATTATATTTTGTTTGGCATATTTCAACCTTTAGGGTTGGATCCCACGCCTAATTATTAAAACCACCTTTTGTGATGATGTTATCAAGTTCAAAGCTAGCTAATTAGCTAATTAAGGAAGAGCGAAAAATAAATTAGATGCGTATAGATACAAACATACACATGTATATTGTGGATATGCAAATTTTAATCCAAGTTGATTGACTGAAAAACCTACAAAAGAAATGTCGCCAAATGTAAGTTTAACAACGGTCTAACAACGATGTGATATTAGTCAAAAACTCATAATGGCTAAGTCAAAAAAGTATTTTTGAAAAACTGAAAAATTTGTAGAGTTTTGAATTACTTGATTCACTGAATGATTTGATTGATTTGACCATTTTCTATAGGCGATGGCCTAATATTAAGGTCAACCATGCAATCAAAAGAATTTGTTACCCAACCAACCAGTCTTCTATCTATAGTTCAAAGTTTAGGTTTTAAAAATTGTTAAGCGGTAGCGGACGACGAAATGAAGCCTAACACCTAGAAGGCCGCGTTTTGTTTATATTTCTTTGTACATATATTCCACCATCCTCCACTCCTCTAATATTCCTTATTACCTCCTCGATATACATCCCTTAATTAATACAATCATAGACGACGCAAATTTTTTTTTTTTAAACAAGGGCTCACTTTTATTATTCACACAACCCTCAAAATCGATTTTGCGGCGGATAGGGGAATAGTTTCTTTGAGGGCTTCATGCGCCAAGCTCGTCCGAACATATCGGTGATGGTAACAAGACCCCCAAAAGCAATGGTAATGGTACATGGTTTCGTAAATTCCACTCGATCCTTTCCAAGATGATCAATAATGAGATTCCGACCCCGAATAGATACACATCTACCTGCAGCCTTGGGAAAGCCCTTCTTAGGCTTTTTCAACGCTTGAATGCAAGGCCGAGACTCAAGGCCAGGCAAACAACCTTCTGACTGAGGCCAGGAGACATTCTATTTTTCAGATTTCGATCTAGCTCCCAATCATGCCTTCCAAAGATCTTGCCATTTCCGAAGAAACTGAAGTTACATCTTTTATATTTCCATTCAAGAGTTTTTATGTGTTTCCATGACACTAAAAGATCCCGAAAAATGGACAACCTCCTTTTCTTAGAAACACATACAAGAGTCATCACTACAAAACGGATAATGGTAACCCCACCATTAACTACTTCATTAATGAATTTCATACACAACCCTCAAAATCGAGAAAATTTTCAAAATGTCCAATATTCAAGCAAGTACCCACGTGTTATAAAATAAATAAAATGACACAGAAAAATATATTATTTTCTCTATTTATATTACACCATATAGAGGACATGAATATCCGATACTTAAAAAAATATTTCCTAAAATAAATCTCAGAACGGGGACTGAAACATAGAAACAAAATATGAAAAAAAAAATGCTAGGAAACAAATGGACGTTGGAACAGCTGGAAACTCCGCAAAGCCGAATTCTTCAGTCATTCAGTCTAAAGAAATTTTTACATATTATATGATATATCAGAGGGGAGTTGGGGGAGAACGAAAGATGTAGTTGCATAGGATCCCAAATTTGAAGGGGCCCTTAAAAAAAATTTCCATTTAATATTATGTAATGTTATGTATTTAAAAAATTATATTTGTTAGCGCTTTAAAATCTCATTTTGCACTCCTTATAAACGTAATTTTTTTCCTTTCTAAATATAAAAATCTGAAGTATAATGAGATATTTTGAGTGTCAATAATAACACCTTGAAGACAATATTTTTTAATTTTTTTATATAATAATGTTATATTCCAGTTAAACTTTAAAGTTAAAGATTCGAAGTTTTTTTTTTCTTGTTTGGTTGTTTAATGTTGAACTTCTTTTGATTATTTAGTGAAAATTATACTTGTAGCTCTTTTTACTTATTATTAATAACATTTATAAACTTGCAATCAGTAAATACTAAGGTTTGTTGGTTTAAGTGATTGTTTTCTAGTATCAATACATTGTCCTACTTTTCTTTAAAAACTATCTTAAAAAATAAGTCATTCTATAAATTTCGCACATGCTCTTAAAATTTCAAAGACGACCCTCTGATATATTATAGACTCACATAATCGCTTTCATCACACGTCATTCTCTGCTGTACAGATAAGGTGTTGCTGGCTGTTTTTTTGTCACAACTCAATTAAACTAAAGTATTTAATGCTTATTAACATAAAAAAAAATGTAGGATTAAGAGAATGGTAAACAGAGTAAAACGGCATCGACTGTCAACTCTAATAGTTTATTGTTTTATAATTTAATCAAACTACTTAATTTATTTATCGAATATCAATCATGATGCACTGCATGCCACTGTAGACACGTGGTTTCATTTCATTCGAAGTACACATGCACGTACGTAATATGTGCATGCGCTTAGCATCAATAAACTAAACATTTTTTGTTTGACCTAATAAATAAAAACTACTAATTTTTGCATAAAAAAAGCTAAAATGACTTTTTGTCACCTTATGTTTTTAACACATATTTTATAATGTTAACACATAAATTTACGTTAATTAAACTGTAAATTGACAGAGAAAATCCACTTTAAAATCACATTGGCAGTTCTCTTTTGCAAAACCAAAAACCATGGTGGATCACAGTACAGATGGCATGAATTCAAGGAAGCTTGCCTCCATGCTTTGAGGTAATTAAATCGATTATTCGACGACCGTAGCCTATATAAGTCAAAATTCCATCAGACAAAGCCAGTTGTAAAGTTTAGAGTTTTGATCGATATAGTCTAATTAACAATGATATTCCCTTATTATCTTTGCTATAATTTATTATCTCAGACATTTTATATGTATATGAACATCGAGGAATAATTTGCTTAACAATTATTGACCAAGGGTATAACCGATTTAAAAGTGATTCAAAGACAGTTTCATTTTGTGAATGATTAACTGTATATGGCCAGGCTAGGGCAGAGCCAATAGTAAATTCAGGATTTGAATTTTGGGGGTCTAAGTGAAAAAGTTTTAACTTTTTTTTAATGGAAGTCAGTTTTTTTAGTAAGGCATTTCGTCAATCACTTGGTAGGCTTCTTGTTTGCTGAGTTGTCGACATCTGCTAAAGAAACCTGTTGAGTGCTGGCGAAAGCTCATGTCGAGTGATGTCGATGCTACTTGCCTGCCGAGATATGTTAAGCATGCATCACACAAAACACTTGGTAACTATGAAGTTGAATGTCGTGTGATTTCATTATACAATGAGCTGGTACAAGAATTTAGGTATAATACAAAGATCAATCTGGATCCTACAAGTCGGCATTTATTCCTACAATCAAGGAAGCAAACATCTATGTAAATGGTCAGAGAATCGATCACGTATCATCCCTTTTTCTCAATATTGCGCCTCAAGTTGGAATGTATGTTCATGTTTCCCAACTTGACAAATAAAATTGTGAACTGTGAAAGTCAAGTGGCTTTGTGACATGTTTGTTGGTTGTTGGGATGTTGATATGTGGGCCGTTTTGATCATCCCGCTTTGAACTTTTTTGCGTACAACAACCAATTTCTTTATGCTTAGTTCATTTGTGACAAATGGGATTCGAAGCAAATGTGAAGTGCAGACTGGCTGTCACAATATAACTTTACAGGGTATAAATGTAGAATGCCCAAGTCATGAAGATGGATTTCAACCAAATAATTTCACATGTGGATGTCATGGAGTGATATCCGCATCTGCGCTTGAACATGATATGGTAACTTGTTTTCCGAAGGAATACGCAATACCAGGTATCTGAGCGTCGAGAATCACGGCATTGAACCCAATCTGCATCACACAAAAATTAACAAATTATTTCTCAAGGAGTACGCAATACCTAGTAACTCAGCGTCCAGTGTCATGGAGTCAATCCCAATCAGCATAACATAAAGCATTCAAATGGATTGAGCTCTTTGCAGAGAAAAACAAACCTTGCCCAGGTGTATTTTAATATAGTGCAACACCCGATGTGCTATCTTAAACTGTGATGTTCGTGGGTTGTCCATGAAGCGACTTAGTATGTGTACCGAATATACTAAGTCAGGTCGTGTGATATTAAGTAGATTAGTCGACCAACAAGTCTTTTGATACAATGAAGGATAGGGAAGACATTATCCGTCATCTTTATTGAGGGACACTGTTCTAAAAAAGGCCTAGGTGGTGCCTAAGCGTTGGACGGGGAAGTTCCGATGAGATTTAGGCACTATGCCCCAACCTGACGCCTGATTAATGCTTAACATCTTTTAGAACCTTGTTGAGGGACATATTTTCTTCTTTGGGGCTTGGCGTTGACTTGGCAGCAAGAGGGATCTCAAGTGCATAATTTCGCTGTACAATTGCGATCCCTCTGCTTGATCATGCTGCCTCAATACTCTAGAAATATTTCAGTTGTCCGATGTCACGCCATGGACCTAAGGTTAGTGGAAAAATAACCATGCGCAAGGTGTGTGAATAAAAATAAAAGGTTAATGCTAGGGAGAGCAAATTTTTAAATCAAATTTGCAAACAAAATAATGTGTAACCAATAAGAAATAAGCACGTTAATCAACACTTAAGTAATAATCCAATAATCAAACACCACATTGTTTATTTTAAAATTTTAGTTTTCCTAGCTTACCCAAAATAAAATAAAAAACGAAAATAAACGAAATACAGGGTTAAAAAGTATATTCCTCTTATAAAAACAACAACAACAACAACAAAGCCTTTTCCCACTAAGTGGGATCGGCTATATGAATCCTAGAACGCCATTGCGCTCGGTTTTGTGTCATGTCATCCGTTAGATCCAAGTACTCTAAGTCTTTTCTTAGAGTCTCTTCAAAAGTTTTCCTAGGTCTTCCTCTACCCCATCGGCCCTGAACCTCTGTCCAGTAGTCACATCTTCGAACCGGAGCGTCAGTAGGCCTTCTTTGCACATGTCCAAATCACCGGAACCGATTTTCTCTCATCTTTCCTTCAATTTCGGCTACTCCTACTTTACCTCGGATATCCTCATTCCCAATCTTATCCTTTCTCGTGTGCCCACACATCCCACGAAGCATCCTCATCTCCGCCACACCCATTTTGTGTACGTGTTGATGCTTCACCGCCCAACATTCTGTGTCATACAACATCGCTGGCCTTATTGCCGTCCTATAAATTTTTTCCTTGAGCTTTAGTGACCTATGACGGTCACACAACACGCCGGATGCACTCTTACACTTCATCCATCCAGCTTGTATTCTATGGTTGAGATCTCCATCTAATTCTCCGTTCTCTTGCACGATAGATCTTAGGTAGCGAAAACGGTCGCTTTTTGTGATCTTCGCTAGATTGCTCCGGTCATTAGTATGGATAAGTATATAAATGGATAGAGATAGGAAAGCAAACACAAGATGTACGTGGTTCACCCAGATTGGTTACGTCCACGAAATAGAGGAATTCTCATTAATTGTGAAGGGTTTACACAAGTACATAGGTTCAAGCTCTCCTTTAGTGAGTACAAGTGAATGATTTAGTACAAATGACATTAGGAAATATTGTGGGAGAATGATCTCGTAATCACGAAACTTTTAAGTATCGCAGTGTGGTATCGTCTTGACGTGCCTTATCTGTCTCATAGGTAGATGGGGCATCTTCTCTGGAAGTACTCTTCCTCTATCCAAGAGTGGTATCTTTAACTGGTGGAGATGCACAAGGTAATGTATCAATTTCACTTGAAGCTTACTTGTAGTTTCAGGCTTGGTCAAGCGCGATACAAACCATGTAGTAGGAGTCCCCCAAGTCGCCGAGCTAGGGGATTTGCTGAAAGAGGTGACAGACAAGGTAAGCAATCAGAGCTCCGGCTGATTGTTCACATTCTCCCTATCTTGCAGGCAGCATGAAGGATAAAGAGAAGAAAATGAGAAGAGATGATATGGGATACTTTTGCTTTTGAAGAAGTAACTTTCCACAGGCTTATTCTTGAACTGAGCTGGAGGGTTTTCTGGTTTCCTCCAGAGTATAAGGCCGACTGAAGAATTTGAGGGTCAAAACAAGTCCATCAAATCTAGAGTACGTTCGACCCTACTGATATGGGATACTTTTGCTTTGACAGAGTAATGGATGTATCGGCACGTGTGCTGTTACGCTTGTCTCCACATGCTTCCTTGTATCCTTCTCCCTTGCCCTATCTGTTCCTCAGGCAGATGCGGTATCTTCCTTGGAAGCATAAGATGTTGAAGATGAGTACTCGAGAGCAATGTCAGGTAAGTAATCAGGTAAGGGGTTCCAGGCAGTCAGTTCCTGGCTGGAAGCTTGATTCCAAGTGCTGACTGATTGCTCTCTTTCTCCTTGTCTTGCAGGTAAGAACAAGGCCAAAGGAAAAGACAGGGAAAAAGCATGATATGGGATACTCTTGCTTTTAACCCTGATGATATGAGATATTCTTGCTCTAGTATAGCTTGTTTGCAGAGGTATTATCGGGGGGAAAGAAAGCTGAATATTTCGAAAGGCTTCGTTGAGAGTGCCCTCTCATATATGAGGAAGGGTTGAGCATTTTTGCAGGTCTGTCTGTCCGTTGGGGATGGAGGTTGACATATATAGGAGTCTCCTTAACAACAAGTAGTAATGCTATTCCTTTACCCTGTCAGAGCACTTTGAAAAAGTGGTCTGTGGTATGTGGAAAGCTGATGTTGCGTGTGAAGATTACAGACAGCTTTATCCAAGGAGATCCGGCTCTTGCAGTTGGGAAAGTGTTGCCTCTTCGGTTTTTGAACAAGCAATCCTATCGGGGATCTGGCTCTCGAGATTCGGAGAACGATGCCTCTTCGATTTTTGAGAAAGCAATCATGCTGGGGGTCTGGCTCTCGAGATTCGGAGAGCGGTGTCTCTTCGATTTTTGAGAAAGTAATCATGTTGGGAGTCTGGCTCTCGAGATTCGGAGGACGGTGCCTCTTCGATTTTGGAGCAAGCAATCTTGTTGGGAGTGTTTTCTCGAATGTGAGTAAAGGTTGGGCATGTTTGCTAGTCTACCTTGCCACGAAGCACAGAGGTTGACACACAGGGACTTTCCAATTATCCAGCAATGGTACTGTTCCTTTACCCTCTCTTCGATTTTTGAGAAAGTAGTCATGTTGGGAGTCTGGCTCTCGAGATTCGGAGGACGGTGCCTCTTCGATTTTGGAGCAAGCAATCTTGTTGGGAGTGTTTTCTCGAATGTGAGTAAAGGTTGGGCATGTTTGCTAGTCTACCTTGCCACGAAGCACAGAGGTTGACACACAGGGACTTTCCAATTATCCAGCAATGGTACTGTTCCTTTACCCTCTCTTCGATTTTTGAGAAAGTAGTCATGTTGGGAGTCTGGCTCTCGAGATTCGGAGGACGGTGCCTCTTCGATTTTGGAGCAAGCAATCTTGTTGGGAGTGTTTTCTCGAATGTGAGTAAAGGTTGGGCATGTTTGCTAGTCTACCTTGCCACGAAGCACAGAGGTTGACACACAGGGACTTTCCAATTATCCAGCAATGGTACTGTTCCTTTACCCTCTCTTCGATTTTTGAGAAAGTAGTCATGTTGGGAGTCTGGCTCTCGAGATTCGGAGGACGGTGCCTCTTCGATTTTGGAGCAAGCAATCTTGTTGGGAGTGTTTTCTCGAATGTGAGTAAAGGTTGGGCATGTTTGCTAGTCTACCTTGCCACGAAGCACAGAGGTTGACACACAGGGACTTTCCAATTATCCAGCAGTGGTACTGTTCATTTACCCTTGTGGGTAATAATATGGTAGCTAGACCTTCAAAATTTATGTGTCTAAACTTTGTTAGTGCTGTTTCTTTGCTATTCTTTTACCCTTCTTGGTCAGAGCGATGTAGTGGGAGCTGCAAGCTTCACGTGCTCAACTTTGGCAGAGAACTTTGGCAAAGTTATCTGTGGTACCCATGAGCTATTGTTGCGTGTGGGAAGTGGGTAATTGGACAGTAAGATTCATGTGTTTTCTACTTCCCCGTTATCTGTGATACCCATGAGCTACTATTGCGTGTGGGAAGTGGGTGATTGAACAGTAAGACTCATGTGCTTTCTACTTCACCAGAAGTCTTCGACCGAATGCCCATAATTTCCGCAAAGCTGAGTGTGCGTGTGACAGGTGCTGACAAGGCTGGAAAAGTAGGTGCCTCTTCGATTTCTGAGATCGGCCCTCGTGGTCTCTGAGCAGCCCAACTTTTGAGAAAGCAAGCGCCTCTTCGATTTCTGAGATCGGCCTTCGTGGTCTTTGAGCAGCCCAACTGAGAAAGCAAACGCCTCTTCGATTTCTGAGCAGGCGCCTCTTCGATTTCTGAAGCTCCGTCGAGTGCAGATTTTTATAGGGGCTGGCATTAAGTTCCAAAGCACACTTGAATCTCCACCAGTAGAAGCTCCATTCTTACACTTCTAAGATCTTGATTTGTTCGACCTCTTCTCTCTTCAACACCTTTGAAAATGTCTGGCCTCTCCGACCGTCGTTTTGACTTGAACCTTGTTGAAGAGGCAGCCCCGCCTTCCCCAGACAACATATGGTGCCCATCCTTCGTCTCCCCTACTGGTCATCCTACCGTTGGGGATTCCGTGATGAAGAATGATATGACCGCTGCGGTGGTGGCCAGGAACCTTCTCACTCCCAAAGATAACAGACTACTTTCCAAACGGTCTGATGAGTTAGCTGTTAAGGATTCTTTGGCTCTCAGTGTTCAGTGTGCAGGTTCTGTGTCTAATATGGCCCAACGCCTATTTGCTCGAACCCGCCAAGTTGAATCATTGGCGGCTGAAGTGATGAGTCTCAAACAGGAGATTAAATGGCTCAAGCATGAGAATAAACAGTTGCACCGGCTCGCACATGACTATGCTACAAACATGAAGAGGAAGCTTGACCAGATGAAAGAATCTGATGGTCAGGTTTCACTTGATCATTAGAGATTTGTGGGTTTGTTCCAAAGGCATTTATTGCCTTCGTCTTCTGGGGCTATACCGCGTAATGAAGCTCCAAATGATCAACCTCTGATGCCTTCTCCTTCTAGGGTTCTGTCCAGTACTGATGCTTCGAATGATCCCCCTCCGGTGCCTTCTCTTTCTGGAGCTCTACTGACTGCTGAGACTTCTCCTAAGCAACCTTTGTGAAGGCTCCCTCTTGTTTGTATATTTTGACTTATGTATATGTACATATTTGTAGCTTATCGGGGATATCAATAAATAAGCTTTCCTTCATTTCAACGTATTGTGTTAAATACACCAAAGCCTTCTTCGCTAAGTTCTTTGAATTTTCTTTTGTTGGAGCTTTGTGAGTGGAGCATGTAGGTTGAGGTAGTGTTCCCTTAATTTCCTGAGTGAGGAAAACTTCTCGGTTGGAGACTTGGAAAATCCAAGTCACTGAGTGGGATCGGCTATATGAATCTTAGAACGCCATTGTGCTCGGTCCTGTGTCATGTCCTTCGTTAGATCCAAGTACTCTAAGTCTTTTCTTAGAGTCTCTTCCAAAGTTTTCCTAGGTCTTCCTCTACCCCTTCGGCCCTGAACCTCTGTCCCATAGTCGCATCTTCTAATCGGAGCGTCAGTAGGCCTTCTTTGCACATGTCCAAACCACCGTAACCGATTTTCTCTCATCTTTCCTTCAATTTCGGCTACTCCTACTTTACCCCGGATATCCTCATTCCTAATCTTATCCTTTCTCGTGTGCCCACACATCCAACGAAGCATCCTCATCTCCGCTACACCCATTTTGTGTACGTGTTGATGCTTCACCGCCCAACATTCTGTGCCATACAGCATCGCCGGCCTTATTGCCGTCCTATAAAATTTTCCCTTGAGCTTCAGTGGCATACGGCGGTCACACAACACGCCGGATGCACTCTTCCACTTCATCCATCCAGCTTGTATTCTATGGTTGAGATCTCCATCTAATTCTCCGTTCTTTTGCAAGATAGATCCTAGGTAACGAAAACGGTCGCTCTTTGGTATTTCTTGATCTCCGATCCTCACCCCTAACTCGTTTTTGCCTCTATTTGCACTGAACTTGCACTCCATATATTCTGTCTTTGATCGGCTTAGGCGAAGACCTTTAGATTCCAACACTTCTCTCCAAAGGTTAAGCTTTGCATTTACCCTTTCCTGAGTTTCATCTATCAACACTATATCGTCTGCGAAAAGCATACACCAAGGAATATCATCTTGAATATGTCCTGTTAACTCATCCATTACCAACGCAAAAAGGTAAGGACTTAAGGATGAGCCTTGATGTAATCCTACAGTTATGGGAAAGCTTTCAGTTTGTCCTTCATGAGTTCTTACGGCAGTTTTTGCTCCTTTATACATATCTTTTATAGCTTGGATATATGCTACTCGTACTCCTTTCTTCTCTAAAATCCTCCAAAGAATGTCTCTTGGGACCCTATCATACGCTTTCTCCAAATCTATAAAGACCATGTGTAAATCCTTTTTCCCATCTCTATATCTTTCCATCAATCTTCGTAAGAGATAGATTGCCTCCATGGTTGAGCGCCCTGGCATGAACCCGAATTGGTTGTCCGAAACCCGCGTCTCTTGCCTCAATCTATGCTCAATGACTCTCTCCCATAGCTTCATTGTATGACTCATTAGCTTAATACCCCTATAGTTCATGCAATTTTGTACGTCGCCCTTATTCTTGTAGATAGGCACCAAAGTGCTCGTTCGCCACTCATTTGGCATCTTCTTCGTTTTCAAAATCCTATTGAAAAGGTCAGTGAGCCAAGAATCAAGAATTTTTTACAATGCCAAAATAAATAAATATAAATTCTAGCCTCATATCTTGTCCATTCACATCTCATTTACCCTTTTAATTGTTCAATTTGTAAACTTGTATAAACAATGGAGGGACGAGATTCAACAAGTGAGGACATAACCTTACCACAGTAAAATGACAAAACTAGATTAAATCATGGCATCTTAGCAATTAGGTATCAAATCATGTGTGTCCCATTTCATACTTATACTACTTGATCTCGAGTGACTAATTATACGTCCCATTCCGTACTTAACAAGCCATCAATAAAAACGCATGACATCTGTTTGTACCATACTTGACCAATCCCGAAACTACTGAGCACCGGTCAATGTTATACCGTCAAAGACCCAGAAGAGTTTCCCTCCAACCAGGATGCCAATTACAGCGCGACACGTGTCGACATCAAAAGCCAATCATAGCGCGACACGTGTCGATATCAGAAGTCAATCACAACACGACACGTGTCAATGTCAGAATGAAACTAGAAACTCTCTTCTATAAATAAAGATCATTCTCTTACAATATTTCCTAATGTCATTTGTACTAAATCATTCACTTGCACTCACTAAATGAGAGCTTGAACCTATGTACTTATGTAAACCCTTCACAATTAATGAGAAATCCTCTACTCTGTGGACGTAGCCAATCTAGGTGAACCACAGACATCTTGTGTTTGCTTCCCAGTCTATATCCATTTACATACTTATCCATGCTAGTGACCGAAGTAATCTAGCAAAGGTCACAAACTTAACACTTTCTGTTATACCAAAGTCCTCACTGATTTTGTGCATCAACATTTGGCACCATTTGTGGGAATGACACTTATTCCCACTCTCTTCAGCTTTGCCAAACTGGTTTCCATCATTCGTACACTCTCTTTTGATCAGGCATCCTTTTCCAACATGGGGAGTGAAGGAAACCATAGCACACAGAATGACACATCTCTTGCACCTAATGCGAAGCAACGAAAGAATGAAGGAAAGATGGTTGCTCTTCAATCTAAAGTCGATGAGCTAGAAGCTCAGAACAACAAGATAGCAATGAAGAATGAGGTCCTCCAGGAGCAGTATGAGAAGCTATTTGAGACGCTTCACAAAACTAGGCGTACTCAAACACGCGAGCTCTTTGCCCCTGTGGACATCAACCATCATCTGGGTGCCCCCCCAACACGGAGGGTCACCTCCATTCGACATGGGTATCCCTGATGAGGAGCGAGCTAATCATCAAAACATTGATCAACATGAGACTTCTCTCAACTCAGATGCTTCGACCCGAAGTAGAAGAAGTGGATGAAGACACCTCCATGCAGAAAGGTTGGAAGGATCGAAAGCCGTTTATCATGACTGCCGAGACTTCCTAAAGCAACGTCGAGAGAATCCCCTTCACATATGCTCGAAAATCGATGACCCAAGGGTTTCTGAAAGACTCGGTCCCCTCCCACGATCTAAGCCAGCTGCTAATCTAGGAAAGGAACATGAAGGTACGAATGACTCTGAGGTATTCCGACAGACTCGCTTTAAAAGTCAGTACGGCGAGTCCAAGAAAAAACCACACGCCCATGCTCAAACATTCCTACTTCTAAGAGGCGATGAAGACTTACGAAAGAAAATTCCAGTGGTACATAACTCCACTTATGACCCTTTTGTCCTACAGCTCATTGAGGAAGTAAACAAATTGAAGGCTGAACGTCAGGCCGAGATACCTGGTTAGAACCAACCCAAGCCTGGCCCTCTCACAAGAAGGATCCTCGACACCCTCTTCAAGCGAAGACAAAACAACAGCTTGGTTTACAACTCTATACTGGAAGGGAGGACCCAATTGAACACCTTAACCTCTTTGAGTCCACCATGGCATATCAGATGCACACCGACGAAGAACGATGTCTTCTCTTCCCCTCCACCCTCTCTGGCGGAGTTCTAAACTGGTATTGCCTTATTCCACCTGAGACAGTAATCTCATTTGAGGAATTAAGGAAACTGTTTATCTCTGAACACATCTTTCAAACCGATCACTTGCATTCTGCAGATGACTTGTACACTATCCGCCATAAGCCGGACGAGTCACTATGAGAGTATGCTGGTCGCTTCAGCCATGAGTATTCTTGTTGCGCTGAGGCAGATGACAAGACCGCCCTCAAGGCCTTCACGGCAGGCCTGTATGATTGTTTCTTTAAGTACTTGATCAATGTCAACACTTGGAAGACTTACTCTGATGTGATGGCACAGGCTTACAACCACACCTCCGCCGAAGTAAGGACATACCAAGAGAACCCCCATATGGTTAACCACTATCAACAAATGGGAAATGGAAGTCAAGTTCTACCAAGTGAGGAGATATTGGCCATTCAGACACCCATTGCTTCATCTCCTGCCTCATTTAGCTACTCGCCAAGTCACCAAACGTATATGTCTTTTGGTAAGAGGAAAGATTTTTACTCTCAGCAAGCCTATTACAACAAGAGGGATAAAAGTTCGTATCAAAACAACCATGGGTGAACATATCGTCGACTATTATGACTATGGGGACAAGCCTCACTCTTTCAAAGTGGAGGACTAGGTACTGAAGGAAATGCTATTATAAGAAGGCATAAACATTACAAATGTTTCGACTCTCAACCGCTTGAGATCTTTTGTCACACAAGCCATTCGACAAATATTTAAAGAAGAGGGAATTCAGACTTCTTCTGAATCTTTTGTGTTCCTAGCACTAGAACACTTGGTCTACGCTGATCTACCTTATACTCCAACTCAGAGCTTCAACATGCGTATTTTGACACAAAGTATGTGATACTAAGTGTTACAACCAACATGGTTCACAAATCAAAAGCATGGATTCCTTCATGCATAGCAAAACATTTATAAGCATCACTCATATCAATCAACATAAACATTATACATTCCAACACATTCATACATAAACATCATACATTCCAACACATCCATACATAAGCCAACTGTGCTTCGAAAGGGTTCAACATACTTT